>JAQIXX010007906.1:0-10271 GCA_034700605.1 Willowsia nigromaculata | reverse complement strand
AAAATCAAAGCAAATTATTCAAAAAATTAGCTTCATAATCGTCGCAAGTTCCCTACATCCTGTTGTCAGGTTTATTGGATGGACAAACATTCAAGAACTTTAGTATTCATGATGGAGAAATTAGTTTATAAAACAGTACAGGATTTTAACTTTTGTCATACTTTTGAGTCAATTATCACTGGCATCCCTTGCATCCTGGGTCAAAATTCACAACACTTCAAACATGGTGCTGTTACTTTTTTCTAAGTAACTGGAAAAGTAACTGACGATTCTGAAAAAAAATTCGGTAAAAGTAACTTTTCGGTATGTGGTAACTTGAAAGTAACTGAAAAATTCCAATACAGTCCCACAATACACACAGCTGTACCAGCACCAGTCAAATAGAACGAAGTGGAGCAGCCTTGGGGTTTTCAGCAAACATACAACCAAAAACATAATCATCACACACGCAAGCAGAAAAATTATATTCGTTTCAGTTTTGAATGAATCGGTTTTATTTTAATGATACAGAATCGTAATATATTCAAATTAATTAATGAGCAAGGCAGTTGAAGAAGAGAGTGAGGCGATGAAATAAGAAATTATTAGTGAGTACCGACGAAGTCAGATACATATGATTAAATGCAATTAAATTAAAGCAGTGACACTTTCGGCCGTTACATTTGATTATTTTGCATTATTTCACGTTTTATATTCGATTGTCTCCATAATTTCATAACTCCAAGATGATTGCAATTAATGATTAACGAAACAGCCATAAACAACATAAAACGCCGTGACACTGAGAGTCCTGTCATACTTTAACGTTTATACTTATCGATTATACGTCTTTTAAAAAATTCTCAGTATTTTTCTTTGAAGAATAATCAATGACGATAAAAAATAATTTAAGATGCAAAATAGAACTTTTCAAAACGCTAGACAAGAGATATCAAAAGCAAATACGGAGAATTCAGCCGTAAATCCCATGTATTGCACCACCATACCTTCCTACAGTGTAAGGTATAAAATAAAGTAACTTTTTGTAACTAAAAAAGTATATTATCTTTTTCTGAATAACTTTATTCTGAAACGCCGGTAAAAGTTACAAAAAAACTAACAAAAGAGAAAAAGTAAGGTAATTTGGATTTTTTAGTATATGTATGTAGTTACATCAACATACGTTCAGTTACTTTTTGCGCTGTGAATTCCTACCCTGGCCATTAAGGAATATGCTTAGAATAGTGTCTTTCGTTTTGCAATAACTTAATATTGAAGAGCTAAAAATAGTTTTCAATTAAATGTTAATTAAGATTCAGTACAAGTTTATGCAATATTTAACTATATATAGCTAACTTATTTCCTCCAAAAAACCTATTGTAATCTACTATACTATAATCTGTAATCAATAATATGAAAATCTTTAATTACAGTTACATGTGAACCAAAAATTACACAGTTTGGAGTTAAGCTTATGCTATTCACTGCTTCCTTTCCAATTGGATGAGTCAACTCCTTCAAAAATGTCCAAAAAAACTACTTTTTTTAATTGTCTATTTCAACAACTCCTTTCCACCACATTATATGTTCTATTTCTATTTCATTCTATTTCTATGTTCTTTCGTCTAAGCACATTAAAGTACATGTAACCTTTTGTAATAGGCAACCCACACATATATAAGAATTTCTAAAAAAATGGATAACTAATATATTAATCTAAAAATTGGAGATAAAAATAGCAAAAACTGAATTGAAGTGGAAAACTACTTAATTTTTTACCATGATATTTGGATTTTGACTACCCTATTTTTGTATAATGTAAGTCCTCTTATAATACTAACGTAACTGTGCCTTTAACCGATCAATGGCGACCGACCGACCGATATAATTATGCGATACTGTTCTATTCATACAGTATTTAATACAAAAAATATCTATAAATAAAAACCGGGAAAAAATTTATATTACACTGTATTTGGAAAGAACCGAATCACATGAACTTTCATGATTAAGATACGTTGACGTGTCCTGTATCAACTCTCCCTTGCGTGCTCAAGTAAGCTTAAATACTTATTCTTTGATATACAGGCCTTTGAGTCCAAACCTTTCAAAATGTCCATGAAAATAACTCTTTTAACATGTCCATTTCAGCAACTGCTCTCCAACACGTTCTCCTCAAAATATTATTTCGAATGGGATTTTACTGAGGGAAAGTTTGTCCATGAAAAAAACCCATGGTCTCTCCTTACCCCATATAACATATTAAATATTTTCGTAATAGGTTTCCTTGTACCTACAACAATATTCTATTTACTTATTGGAAAAGGTGTATTGTATCCAGAATCTATCACAAGTGACAGCCTGTTTTTCATCACAACCTTGCTTCTACCTGTACTCCTTATTAACTTCACAAATGTTATATTCTTTTGGTATCGTGACGTTATAGATAGCAGAGTTTGCGAATGACTGGTACCTCCAAACGGAAAGTAGGCCTGCAGAGAAACAACCATTCGTAAAAGTTAAAACCTACCGTGAATTTTTCCAATGTTTTTGCACCGGTAAATAACTTTCTTCTTCTAAATGTCTTAATTTAACAACAAAAATATTTACAAAAACTTTAAACAGATTTCGAAATTTATCTTTTTGCAGAACTGAATCGTGTCCGAAAGCGCGAAGCAGCTGATATTCTGGGTATCTTTTTAACACTTGCTTCCATATTTCTCGTGATTGTTACTCCACTCCTCTTCCATGTATGGGCGGTCATTCAGCAGGACCAGTTTTCGCAGATACTAAGATACATCTTTCCACTAGAAACCCGCAGTTCAACTGTAAATCTGCTTCTGACTCTTACATCCGCTTCTTTGGTATCAATTGCGCTTCATGAAATTACGAGAACTGTGCGAGTTTTCTATTTCCAAATAATTGTGGTTGGCTATGCAACAATCCGTCTTCTCAACGACATTCGGTTTCAAATGAGTGAGAATCTCAACAAAGCTTTATTTCAATATCAAATTCTCTACCAAATTAACGAAAAATGCGTAGATTTAAGCAAAATAATGTTGTGGCAGGCATACCAAATTGGTACTTTCCTTGTGAGCTTCTCAATCACAGGAACACTAGTTGGTTGGAGAATACTTTCTCCCACTGCATATGTCATTGCTCCAACACTTGCAGCATTTGCATTGTTTATATTAGCCGTTGCTTTACCAATTGCGGAGCAATCACTTGTGATCAGTAAGGAGCTGATTAGAATGTGGAAACTTAACCTATTCAATATGAAAGGCAATAAAAGTATATTAAAACGCGTGTTAGTAACATTGAGGCCAATAGGTTATCCAATTGAAGGATTAGGATACTTAAATAGAATCTTCAAAGCCAAATGGTGGACAAGAATTATTGACAATACGGTAGACGCCGTTTTAGTATTAATGGAATGGTAAAGACCCATAAATTAGCTGTAAGTATTTCAACGATGAGTAGTATAGTTACAAAAAAGCTAAAACTTTAATTAAAAATGTCAGTTAGATATACAGTTGATATTATTAATGATTTTTACCCATGCATTATTTATAATCTTTTGAATCTAGTTACATGTGCAGTAAAATAATTGATTTCGAATTAGTTTTATGTCGGTAAAAATCAGTTAATTTTTTCCAGTTAATACAATATTTTAATGAAATTTAAAGGGTTATCGTTTAAGTTATTAATTCGTATTTATGAAATTATTTAAATTTCAATTAACTTTCAAGAAACTCTCTAAACACGTAATATACTCTCCATAAGTAGTATGTGAGAGCATAAGTAATTTTGCAATAACAAGTGTTAAAAATGTTTTAAAAAAGATAGTTGTAGTTGTTAATATTAAATTGGTTGTAAAATTGTCAATTAATTAATGCACGATACAGACATAAAAAATAATAAACACTGGTTTGAACCTTTATAAATTTGTCAAATGTAGGTTTGAATCCAATGACTAATAGTCAGAACATTGGTTTCATAAGTGTCAGTCGCATCAATAACTATGACGCTAAATACTTGCAAATGTTTACGTAATTACTTGCATATATAATTTACGTATTTCACAAATATTTCCAGGTTATTGAGATAACAAATAACGCCATAAGAATAACAATATTTTTTGCTTGTTGATTTGTATAAATAAATCATGTCAAACCACGAGGGAATAATGTAGATGAAGTGACGAACTCAGACCAGAGGAGGACACGTGACAAAATTTGACAAAAGCGGTGAAAATAGTAACCGCTCCTGACGTTTGACTCCGTGAACTTGGACCCCTTTAACTTACTCCAAAATCAATAGGGATCTTTCCCTTGACCTAAGGAACTTGCTTACCAAAGCGGTTCTCGAGATATCTTGCGGACATACAGACAGACGGACAAACACAACATTCGCATAACTACGATGAATAGATTCATCTACGTAATAAATATAATAATTCAGTTATACAATTCTTCATTAGTAAATAACCAAATTCATATGACTATTTTGTCAGTGTTTCAACATCCCATCTGCTTTTTGTATAATTGTCAATTCATGTTTGTCTCTGATAACGAAATGTTTGACAAAAATAAGATCATTTAAAATCGTATGGCACTAGAATAAACAATCATTTTCATAATGTAAGTTCCGTTGTGCGTTTGTGCAAGTTACTTGGACTGTTGGTTTGTTAGCTTCTAGTTTAAGCTTTAAACACGAGATTTGAAACAGTGCCTACAAGAGATATACATCTGGGAACCAGCACCGATATGAATGAAACCATTTATATTTTATATATATTTTTGATTCAGCTTTCTAGACATGTTCCAAGCATCAACCAAGATTCGTAGCTTGCGAGAGGAAACAAGTCTACATATTATGCTTTTATCTGTATTCCAAGAAAAATATCAGTTTCTGTGTACCTCCATTTTTCCATTTCACACTTTCAACGATAGTTCTTCTGTCGAGGTTTCCTGGGTGTGTTTCCCATACTATTGAAAATGGAATTAAAATATTGACTGCACACATTCTCAAAACAAATTTAATTCAAGATGAAGTGATGCTGATTTACAAACAAATGTTCTTTATCACAAGAGAAGTGAACAGAAGGCTGAGTCTTGGACTGCTCATATTTTGTCAGAGATAAAAGGGATCTGAATCGATTTCGCATAGTGAAGTCAAAGTGTCAAACAATAATTTGTGGTTTGCTCGTCATAATAAGTTACTTCTCAGATATTCCAAACTTCCGTGAAATCTTTGATTACACCAGCCACCAGATATATAGAGATCGTCCACTGTACTTCTTCAAGCTTATAATTATTACTACATTTTGGATGGATGTATCAATTTAAAATGCCTTCTGGTTTCATCAAGAGAAATTTGCATATATAATCATGTATTTGACTGATATTCCTCCTGCTTTTTCAAAAGCAAAATTTTGGCAAAGAAAATTCAGTTGCCGTGCGATTTTTCTAGTTAGTATTTTTGCCGCCTGGAATAACATTTCAGCACAGTTTCGTATACAATATGGCGGATTTACAGACAAACTAGTTGCTTGCTCTTGTAAAATGTTTTTCGTTAATAACACAACCGTACAGAATTCATATATGATGCATTTTCCAATACAATGGAAATAGGAAATTTTCTGGAAATACACTGATGGCTTTTCTTATTTCATTTGTTGCATCTCAGTCAAGATTTTCAAATACATTTATTTTTGCAGATGAAATCGTAAACAGAATAATATTTATATATGGAGCCGTCTACATACTGACATTTGTTTTAGCAGTGGAAATTAACACTTACGTAAGCACTGGAAACTAAATCCTTATGAGGTATACCCTAGGAAATGAAATTTTGGTTTTTTCTTTAAATGTACACTTTGCAATTATGGCTGTCAACTGAAGAAAATAAAAAGGACGCACCAATAGATCAAGTGAACGCGGTTTATAACGAATTGTATCATTATGAAATTGGGATACGGGCATGTAATAGGTTCGGTATTACGTATTCAATGTTTTGGAATGTATGAAAATGCGTAGTTTTCAAGTCAATAGATATCAAGTAATGATACGTGATAAAAATAGGCTTTTACGCATATATCTCATTGTGTTTCAGATGTTGTCAACAGTGATAACCTACTTTATGATTTGCCTGCAAGCTAACCATGTGACTTGTAGATACTGGAAGGGCAAATATTCAAAAAAAAATTATTTATGATTTAACGTTCAGTTTATTAAACAATATTGGTTTTTAACTTTTCGTGGTACTGATTAAAAATTCTTTAATCGTGGTTTGCTACATATATCCAAATAAAACACACTTCCAATTTTCCCTTGAAAATCCCCAAACTCTAGTAGCAATTCTAAACATACTACTAAAACTCATAACTAGAATAACGGATTCGAAACTTTACTAATAAACTGTTTTATTAATTTTTTATTCAGCACTTAACATTACACGTTAACAAAATAAAATTTAAAAAAATGAAGTCAACACTACAAAAACAAAACTGATGTGAAAATATTCTAAACCGTCAAAATTTGCACCAAACATCAAGAATGAATTATTATTTAGATAAAATCGGCTTGCGCATGACAAACTACCACCCATCATATTTATAAATCATTGCAAGGAAAATGCTTACAATATTTACTTGTGAACTAGTATATTAACTACATGTACTAACAAATATATATACAGTTACTCTTACGTTTAAAGTAAAACAATTACAAGTGTTAAAACAACGTTTAAAGCATTCAGTATATACTTTTTTGTAACTGTGAAAAATCGCAGCCCCTGAAACCCATAAGCCTTTATTTGGAGATCAAGTACAACCCGTTCCACCTGAAACACAAAAATTCACTACTGCATTATTAGTGCATATTATTATTATTATTACATATTAAGAAATATTTGTAACAAAAACTTAAATATGTCACCTCTTTTGTTCTAAACGCGACAGGACATTTTTTAAGATGTTTTGCAAAATTTTCGACCTGATCATTGATTCGGCTGCAGAATACAAGCATTCCAAAACATCTTGCGAGAAATTGTATTGAAGTCCAAAAACGATGAATAGTTTCATATATATCAGGATCTTGATTATGATTTGTCTTCAAAAGGCTACGCAAATACATGCTAAGTGAAAATACATCAGTGCAACAATATGAGAAAACCAATGGAGACAAGAAATTGCTGATTTCATCCAAATTTTTTGCAAGCTTCTGGAAGGTTTCAACAAAGGTCATCCACGTTTTTTGATCTACCTGCCTGTCAGAAATCCGAAGTAACTTTGACATGAAGTTATTGTGGGATTCAAACCTTTTGTATGTAAGAATCGCAATTGTTGAAATGAAAATATGTCCAAAGTTCCACGCGTAAAGTTTCCATTTGTCAGCAAGGAAGCTAAAAAGAGCTATCGGGTAGTTGAGTGACATCCAGTGGTGGAATTTGGTGCAAAACGATTCCCAGTAGCGCTCCATCAAAGACAATCGCTGGCCCATTGTGTAATAATTTCCAACGAAAAGTATTCGAATGTGATAGAATGCATTTTCACCGATACCTAAAAGCATCGTTATTCCCGCTGCAAGAATCAGTTGTTTCGGTAGATGCTTTTTCACAATTGTTGTGGTCGTTTCTGTTCTAGCCCATTTTTGGAACAAAGAGATTAATTGATCGCTACGAATATAGAGAAACAGAACTACAACCAAACTTCTAACTTCCCAAACTAATTTTTCGAGGTAGCTTGCAACACCAATGATACTTCTCGTTGCCTCACTGTAGAAGCAGTCGTAAACAGAAAGTCCACTATTTATTACCAAAACCAAAATTACTATTAATGGATAGACCCCAGCAATGTTTCGTCGTCTAGGAAAAAAATCATTTTAAAGTTTCATTTCCTTGTTTTCTCCTACTATTGCAAACAAAAAATTTAATTGAAATAAACTGATGTTACCTGACTGTAAGTGCATCAATTTGCCCATTTCCTGTAAACAAGCCTTGAATTGGGTGAATACCACATAGTTTTCCAAAACACAATAGTGGTCTTAAGCTTTTATATAGTACATTTGTATGTTCATTGTAACAGGTGGATTTCTTAAAAATGGGGTAATCAATTTTCTGAAAGCTCATCATGGCTTAGATGTATTCTACCGTTAGAGATGATGTTCTTTTTACGTTTGTTAAAAATTCTTCGAGTTTTGTTACAACCAAGAAAATTTTATGTGTAATTATTAAGCCTGAAGAGTTTTGAATCATTTGAAGTGTTTTTACTATCCCAAGAATTTGTTTGTATCAAAATATTAATAAGGAAGGATGGTAGATTCATCACAATACCACACATCTGATAATAATTGAAGACGATATGCTTGTTCATTTAACTGGTTGGGGCACAATTGCGGTAACCAACAATTGGCAATTATATGGATTTTGTTGAATCAGAACCTCTTCTTATTTATTACTAGTTTGACATAAACAACTTGTTGAGAAAGCCAAAACACTTCACTTGTTCCAAATATATTGAGATATTTTTCTATCCCTTACAGGAAAATATATCATTATTGTCACAAAACAAACAAAGGAGAATGCAAAGAAGCTTAAAAATATGTTTAAAAACATTTAAGGAGGGAACACTTTGAAGTTATATTGGGTTTTGGAAACGTAACAACTTTATTTTTATCCTTAGGTGGTCCTGTATTTTTAATATAGAACGTGTAACCAATTACTAAATTTGTATGAAAAATTTCTGTTCAATCAGTTTATTTGCAAGGTTTTTAGTTTAAGATTTATTGTCATGAAAATCACAAGTGTTATTTATAAGTAGCTCATATGATATAAGGTTTTCGATAACTTTGTATGCATTAAGCTTTATGTACTTCTGAAAGAGTTATTTAAGTAAGTAAAAAAGTAAGAATTAGATTTTTGGGCGGGTTCCCTAAATAAACACTTACAAGGACACTCAAGTTTGTCAAGAGCATCCTCAATGAATGTAAATTTTAAAGGACAAACACTTTGTCTTCAATTGTTATCTAAAGTGTGCCATCTTCTAAATAAATCTTCTACCACTAAAGCTACAACGTATCTATTATTATTTTGGCATATTCAATTTTTTTGAAATCCAAAAACCCTTCAGATGATGCAAAACTCTTCATGTTTAATGACCATTATCACACAAAATTCACAAAGTTGTAACTCGAAGAATTTGGAATAGTTCTAAAAGGATATTCTCTTTAAACAAACGGAATACAAAACATTTCAGCCATGATAAGTTTTGGGAAATCTGATTCCCCCATTTTTAAGAAATCCACCAGTACAAATGAAAATACAAATGCACTATATAAAAGCTTAAAACCGCTATTGTGTTTCGGAAAATTATGTGGTTTCCACGGAATTCAGGGCCTTTTCAACGGGGGAGGGCAATTTCAGGCACTTCGAGTCAGGTAAAATAGTCTTTACTTCAGATAAATTTATTTAATATGAGTAATTCTTTTTGTGGTAAAAAAAGTCGTTTGTAAATTGTAGTTTTAATTTTGAATTTGAATCTCCTAGACGAAGAAGCATTGCAGGAATGTACCCGCTAATTGTAATATTTGTCTTGTCAATAAATACTGCACTTTCCGTTTACGACTGTATTTACAGTGATGCAACGAGAAGTATAATTGGTTTTGCATACAAAGTGGAAAATGTACTTTCCGAACTACGAAGTTTGGTTGTGGTCCTCTTTCTCTATATTCGCAGCGATCAACTGATCTCCTTGTTCCAAAAGTGGGCTGAAAGGGAGACGACCACAACCAATGTAAAAAAGAATCTACCGACAAAATTGATTCTTGCAACAGGAATAGCAATGCTTCTTGGTGTAGGTGAAAACGCATTCTATCAAATTCGTATACTTTTCTTGAGAAACTATTCCGCAAGGGACACACGGTCTTTGATGGAGCGCTACTGGGGATCATTTTGTAGCTATTTCCACCACTGGATGTCATTGAACCAACCAGCAGCAATTTTCAACTTTATCGCCGATAAATGGAGATCCTGGTCGTGGAATTTCGGGCATATTTTCATTTCAACAATTGCGATTCTTACATACAAAAGATTTGAATCCCACAATAATTCCATGTCAGAGTTACTTCGGATCTCTGACAAGGGGATAGATCAAGAAACGTGGATTAATTTTGTTGAAACCTTTCAAAAGCTTTTGAAGGACTTGGAGGAAATCGGCAACTTCTTGTCGCCATTAGTTTTCTCGTATTGCTGCACTGACATATTCTCGCTGAGCCTATACTTGCGTTGGCTTT
>JAQIXX010007905.1:0-10272 GCA_034700605.1 Willowsia nigromaculata | reverse complement strand
TTGATTGTCATTCTTTCATGACCTTTTGTCATAATTGCTTAGACAAACTTTTCGCTTTGCTAACTATATATTAAAGAGGCTTAGGTGTGATCCAAACTTATAATTGATAGGTCTTATGTTTCCTTTGATTTCGGTTTTGCGCACATTGTTGATATTTCTAAGCTAACAAAGAGAACTACATTTAAAATATAAGAATATTAGTTATAGCTACATAATCATATTATTCCAAAGATGATTGTAAAATGATTGTCAAGTGAACGTAAAACATTAAAAGCATTGATACCTATACATATGCAAAATTTCCTGCAAAGAAATATGGACATTGATGTGGAATTGTAGGCTAGGAAATCGTGCAGAGTACAATGCTTATAATATAAGCTTCATAGCAAATGTAAGCATAGCTATCCAATAGATGGACCTAATGGAAAGCTAGCAGATTTTAATAGCTATAGTGCACTTTCGCGATTTGAGCTCATTTTATTTTACTTCAAACGCAAATATGCATTATATTTTAGGTATTGACGTTGCATTCCTATGCTTTACTTAATAGGGTAAGGTACAAAAGTATAAAATATTGTCATAACCCATAACACACTATATATTGCAACTTCAATTCCAAAAGTACGATAAAACGTTTTATTGTTGGGTTGACCGGTGGAGCGAAAATTCATTCCAATAAAGTAATAAGTTGAACAAGTACAAGTAATAACCTAATAATTCTACCTAATTTTTGAAAGACACTTGGAAAAAATAAGCGTACTTATTTTCATCTGCGTCATAAGCACAGGCACAGCAATTCAAATATATCGACATAATCAATATCCAGCAAATTTACATAGCTGGACTAATTCTTGCATGTTCCATAATCATATTGATTAACATAAAATGTTAAATTGTATGGTATTTTTATTGCTAAGTTTTTCTTATGAAGCACATAACGCAATTTCAATGGTTATACCTTATGTGTAAATACGATATAAGATTTGTTGTTGAGTTAATCGGTAGAATTATAATAAAGATACAAGGTAGTGTCGTTAAAATTTTAAAACAAAAAAAAAAACCAGAAGTATCACGAATTTATTTGATTCCTATGTATTTTTTATGACTAAATTAGGTCCTTAATAACATTTTCTCTACAGGCCTCCAAAATTTTGAGATTTATCTTTTTTCCTATGCTGTTGACTCATTTACTAAAATAAAGTATGCCGGGGTTGAGACAACTAGCCTGTGAATTTCTTCACATTTCACAACATGGAACAAAAATATTTAACTCGATTCATAATGTGCAATTTCCTTTATATTTGAAGCCACAAGTTGCATTCTTCCGTAACGTATAGCCATGTCCAGTAAGAAAAGTTTACTTTGAAGGACAATCACTGCAATTGGCGCAATAATAATTCCAAACTTCACAATTTTTATAGGAGATTTTTTTCTGATTCTCAAGTCACGCATTTAAATCATCTTCAGAAATATCAATAGATTCCCATGGTATAATTCCTCCTCACTATATAACGCGCTCAATTTCAAAATAATTGTTTTCTGCTGTCATTTTTATGCTTCTGCGGCTACTTATCTTTCTCAAAAAATGAGTAAGATGACTGACAAACAAATTTCAAGGTGCTTATGCATGGATAGGTATGCCTTTCATATCAATTAACATACAATATATTAAACACCGGATTCATCACCCTTTTTATCATTTATACCACCCCAATTTCGATTTTTTGCATAAGGAACTAAAAACTTTAAAAAGGGTGCAAAACCTGGAAGAAAAGGGTACTGAAAAAGGGTATGCCATTTCACAAAGAGATTTATATGTTGCCAAATATTGACGGAAACTCGAAGAGCACAGGATGAGTATTCCATCCACTAGTGGAACAGCAGAAGTATTGAATTGATAAATCCAGTGATTGCAACCGAACACCAAAATCTTTATTATGATCTCTGAAACGCGATTGAATTCAAATGATTTGCTCGCAGGCATACATTCCGGGAGTAGCCAATGACCAAATAGAGTGGGTCTGCAGGGCTTAAACCAGTGCATCCCGTAAAGGATAGCTCCTCCAACGGTATAGAGGATTTGGGTGGTTTATTTTGCAAACAAAACACCTATCTTTTCAGCCGTTTTTAATTTGATTGGTTCTGGGTCATAAGACTTCAAAACTTTAGTCAGTTCAATATGTCCATTTATGTAGGTGCACACAACCTGATAGTTATAAAGCAGCGCAAGAGATATACAGAAACAAATGACAGAATTTATCACGAAAACAGGAAGAAATACCCGATCGAAGATAGGCATCGCTTCTGTTGCAGATTGTGGCCCGGAAGCTTGGAAACAACCGTCAATTACTATGATTGCGAAAAATGTGAGGGTGGCGGCCACCTTCACATTAATTGACTTTTCGATTTTTGCAGCGAATTTGGGGACCAACATTCTATGCTTAGTTTTGTCCCATCGGAAAAGTAGACCTGTGCTAAAGTTGGCTACCTTACAAAGCTTTCCAAACAGTTCAATTTCATCCAGCAGTAGCATTTTAATAGCTACACATGAGGCATAACTTATCTGAGAAATGGAATTCGTTTCAAATCAAATAAAAACGTTTGATTCTCCCCAAGTTATCTGAATGAATAAAACCATGTATTTGAGCGGTCTGAATACGAAAGTAATTTTTTAAACTAGTTCTTAATATGTTAATGCATTTACAAGACTTTAAGTCAAGTAGCAAACATTCAAAACCATTCAAGCCTTAATATTTGGTAGTTTTGAATAGGATACTTCACAATACCTTTTAGAGCGAGATTCGTTGCCCGATGTTAGACCTCGACTAAAGGAATAACCTTAAAGTCAAACGAAATCTTTCCATGCGTTGTTTTATAGCAACCGCTAGATTCAATACAAAGGTAGGCATAGTTTACGTAAAATATGGTATTATGGGCTTTGCTAGATTAATTAAAATACATACTCCAGCACTTTAAACATGTATCTTTAATCAGCTGCTGGAAAAAGATGGTGCTTTTAGTTTGCGTGGGTAGTCGTCATGTCGCAATTGCCGCATTTATATCAGCATCTTGATATCTCGGGAAATACCACGATGCTTTAAGGGTTGAAGAAAAATAGTAATTAAGCGATCGCCTCCATTTTGATTTAATTTATTCATTAATATTTCTCCATATATCTTAATATCTTATTTTCCAATCTTTACGACGCATATGCTTCTGTTTTCTCCAAGTAAAAGTTAAATCGCAATTTCCATGTAACCTATGAAGCTCCTTCTTCCAATTAGAGTTCACTCATTTTTTATTATATTGATTTCTGTCCACTCTCGAATCTATTCCACCTTGGCTTTTAGACATCCATTGTGCAATCATTACACTTCAACCCTAATGCTTAGAGAAAATATGCCATCAACCACCAACAGAAGTTTTTAAGGAGATAAAATCGAGCCGCTTTTTAATAGTTTAGTTAGAGCTTTCACGAAATTTAAATGTATGCTTGGTTTTCACGAAGCAAATATACGGTAAGTGTTTCCGCGGCATGTTTGAGCATTTGTTTAAATATTTAAATGTTTTGATATATACCATGAGAATTATTATTTCGCGTAGGTGCTGATGAAAATGTTTACTTAGCAACACTTGCCACTTGGTAACTCGCATCACGATATCACAGATGTGTTTTAAATACTGTTTAAAATTAAAATGTTTTAGCTAGTTAGCTAGCTATTATCAAAATAACAATTTTGCGTAGGAAGAATGAAAAGGACCACGTATTGAAAAGTAAAGGCCTTTTGTAGTTCAAATCATAAACAAAAATTTTCCACCACAAGTCCATTTGTATCTAGTCCAGTCACTATATTCAACTAAAATTCCCACAAAAATTATAAACGCAACTAGATCCACAAGCGGTGATTTAAGTTCCACCGGTTTTCGTACAGTTGCCAATTGATAAATTCTCTTTTCAATATTACCACGGGCTGAAAGATTATCGAACTCATCATTGAGGCTTGAGCTATCCCAGCGTGAGGTTCGGAATAGCCAGTGTAGACTTTAGAATAGTCATAGTGGGGTTTAGTATACTATCCAGCGTGTGGCTTAGTTTTAATAAATATTCCTGAACATGACCTTTCGTATTAATGCCTGATGGCATGGGAGTTTGCATTTGGGATAGTAGATGGCTGAGCTTTTTTGTTTACCATGGGACTTGGCACTCGTGAAGCTACTTTAGCTAGCATTCATTCTAGCTAGCTAGCCAGAAGCTAGCATTCGCATTTTTACTTTGGGTCTGGAGTTCGTTATGTAGGATGAGAATAGCCAGTATGGAATCTAGCAATCAGATATTGTTAGTAAAATTTTAAGGATATTAATTATTTCTCAACTGTAATGGACAGACTATGACATAGAATCGTTAAATCATCAAGCCATTTATCCAAAAGTACTAGGAAATATGCATGTTTGAAACTTTATTCCTTTCACGAGAAAAATAAAGCCAACGTGTTTGTAATGTGGTTAAAGGCAATCATTTAGAAACGAATGGTGAAATGGTGAATTTTTATTTGCCTGGTTTGAAGTCATTAAAAGTAAGTTCGGTCAAATGCAAAGTGTATTTGATTTTTTTTAATTTTCAAAAGCACACGCTTTAAACTTATCACGCTAGTACACCCACTGTCATCATGTCAGTAAAAATACAAAATACTTAGTTTAGTATAAACTCTTCTATAAAATCTAACAAAGGAATATTGTGAGAACAAAAACACTCACGAAAACATAGAATTCAGGTGACCTCACTGGAAGAGAGAGGTGTCAAAGACATGACCCAGATTAATCCAATTTTGAAATTTTATTGCACTTATCGTTTAGTACAGCCATAGCAGTAGCACCTGGACATCCGTCTTGAGTTTACGACGTGCTTCTCACGTCCGACTTTCTCTTTTCGCAACCAGGTGCGATATGACCTCATAAATACTCTCTTCCAAGAATAACATGAGTCAACCTTCCACTCTTCCAGAAAGGTTAACCTAGATATAGTTATTAATATAACCATCTAGATGTTTTATATGCAATATAATGCAATGCTCAGCTATTGCTTCGCATTGCATCCTGTATTCCATTCCTATATAAAGCGTATGCAGATAATAAACCCGTAAGTGGCTTATACCGAATCGCTGCTGAGTTCGCAACAGATCACCTCATTTCACATAGCACATTTTATGCTCATACTACGTGACTAGGATTTGTACCATTGTGAATATTGAGCCTTTCCTATTCCCAGACAAGACAGTTTAGAATTTAAATTTTTCAGAGATTAGTGCAATATTTATTCCCTGTGAAGTATAATGTGGAGGTATAAAGCCTTCAGTTAAAAACTGTTCAAGCTAACACCACTCTCTCTTAAGCGTACCGTTACCAAGTTGCAAAATAATGCGCATAATTGGTTCTCCTTTTTTGAAATACATAAAAACATGAAGGTGGAATGTCATTTTTTATCATGGTGAGGGTTGGCAACTCAGAGTTAGGTCCCATCTCCATAGCTCCACCAAATTTCCAGCGTTCTCATGATGACTGGTAGGATGCTACCATTTTCTTCTGTGCTGGTAGATTGGATGAATGTGAAAGGTACTTATAGTTGTGTGATTATGTTATATAATAAGCTGATTTCAAAATAATGCACAGAGTTCTATGAATTGAGTAATTCAGTAGTTAACATCCCAATCAAAAACAATTGTCAATTTTAAAAGATTAAAAAAATCAAATAAAAAGTTTCATTCAAATGAAAGGATGAAAGACAAAAGATGATGAGAGATGAAATTTTGTGAATTATATCGTGTATAGGGTTAAGGCAGCACAAGAATGATCTCAAGTTTCTAAGCGTCTCCCAAAATTAGATGTTTTCATCATATGACGAGTTTGCGATCTCTTCAAAACGACTTGAGTCATTTTTACTGTCTGATATTTCGGCGAACTGTAAGTAGTGACCAGTGTCAATATTTTTCGATTAAGGTTTGCACACCAATTTAGTGCATTCAAATCTATATTATATTGCTGTGATATAATTTTTTTAAATGACAAAAAATGTTGTGTGTCGACGCTGTTTACTAAAAAAATTAATTAGTTAAAATATGTTTCACCGATAGATCAAACACAATCCTTATGGTGAAGCATGGATCCAGATGTAAATAGTGCAGTGCAAGGAGAATTTGGAGATTAACAGACTCAACAATTTTTGGTATTGTCTCGTGAGTCATCAAATAACATTTCCTTTGAGGAAGAAGAGCAGACTACATCTGCGTTGTCAGAAGTTCAAACACGGAAGCCTTTTGTGTATGATTTATAATTTAAAGACATCCTCATCAAAAACGCTGATTGTAATCTAGACAATTGTTCTGCTTCTTCCATCCGCATTGGTAGAAGACTGTAATTATTTTCAGCAGAATTTCGCTTGTTGAATTATCGATACTTTTGGTCAATGTTTCTAAAAGGCAAAAACACTCTAAATAGAAATTTAGTTTGTTCAAATGTTTTCAATAATATCATTTGAAATTTTTGAAATGAACTCTGTTTTCGTCATATACTTTTATATTCTGTAATTTAAAATACCTTTCAATAAACATGTTGTCATATGTCTATATAAATTGAGAACCCGGTCCATTCCATACTTCATCTGCATCCTTTACAAATTGTCTTAAAAACTCCATCAAATCCATAATTGAGCGACTTGAAATCACAATCGTTTAGCCACAGACACACAGCAATAACCCGACACATTGTAAATTTTGTTGGGTGTATTAGAATTGAGGAAATTCAATGGGTAACACGATAATTTGGGATTGAGTTGCTAGGCATGTATCTTTCAACTAAAATGCATGTTTTATTATGAAAGGATTGTTTGATTTGTTGTGTCTTAGCTGTGTGGGTGGGCTCAAAAAGTCCAGATACTCCCATATTTCCTATGAAAAAACTTTTGTGGAAATTTGGGATACTGGCATCATTTACTGATTTTGTTGAGCTCCAATTTGCTTCAAAAGTATGCAATCCACGAATATGGTTACCGGAGAGATTTTAATGAAATACAACTGCAGATACTCTCAACATCATACTTTTTAATAAAGCCAATCAATTTTTCTGGAAGGTTTTCAACTATTTTCGTCTCTCAGCCTCGTTTGCAGTATTCATTCTGATGCTGTAGCAAAAAATGAGCCGAGATGTGAATTTTTTATTGCCACTTACATGAAGGAATCAACACAACTTTCTTGGAAGTCTGCGCTGTCATCCATGATCAAGTCTACAAAAGTATCAAATAAAGCAATTTTGTTTTTAAAATTCTCTACTTTCTCATGCAACTTCCTGGTGCTATCGTATAACTTTCAAAACCACTTTCGTTTCGGATTGAGAACCGTACGACGACTTGATTCAAGCTTTATGGCGATTTCTTTCAAGACCGAATTTTCTTCAAATTGTTATTATCTACTTTTTCATGAATGATTACTTTGTCAGGGAATGCAATCCTAGTATTAAGGGTAGAGGGACCTTTTCAGATGAGAGAACTTATGCCTCCTCCGCTTCAGATCATATTTGTTGAAAGTGTTTCAACCGTTTTTAAGTCTTGCACTTACAATTCCCCTATTTCATGTGTCCATATCACTGAGGAAAACCTGACACTATTTTTTGAATTCCCATAAACCTGGGACATATAGCTGACGCTGCTCTGTTTTAAATATTCAAAATGTCCTAGTTACGCACATGAAAGATTTTTTAATTTCGGTTAAATGAGATATGGAAAAGAAAGCTGAAAGGTGACGTTGGTCAATATAAATGTTTTATTGGTCCGGGTGACGTATTCATAGATGGATATTGTAGGTTTGTTTCCGTTGTGTGTAGAGCATGTAAACTTTAAAATCATAAATAATTTGGGTTTCTAACGAGGCTGTGGAGAGATGTTTTGAGTTTTAGCTTATCGTTCAGACTCATTATTTTTTCCCCAAAGATGAAAGGAAGACAAGATTTTCCAACAAAGAAATTTTTCGTTTACTGTTTAATAATTCACAGGCATACTACTCTGAAACTCTTACGGCAAATCCAGATCTACTAAAAGAACCTCTGTTGTAAAATCACCAATTATGATACAATATTATCCGGGCTTTATCTTATTAAGAAGGTGGATAATATACTTACTGGATTTCTCATCTTCAGTTCGGTGATACTGGGTTTCAAATGAATGCGTGAACAGCTTGATGCTCAGAATTGCTTCCACTACCGCCCACCTGGAAACTTGGGGGGTCTCGTTCGAATTTTTCTTCACACCGTTACTTACCTAGTGCTTGCACCGATTACGGATTCCAAAGACTAACTCTTTGGGCGCTTCATCCATCCAATTTATTTGTCTCTAATTACTTGGTAGCAGTGCAATAGCTATGGCAAATTATAAACTGTTTATTTCGTTTCTGCAATTTCAAATAGTTTTTTGCAGACACTATATAAGTCGGCTATTAAGAATGTGTCATCTCTTAAGCCAATAAAATAGGCTGCGTAAAATCCACCAAGAAAACCCAGATCCATACGATTCCAACAAATTACTCAACAGAAAACATTGACAGTTGCGAATAAATCGTACTATTGATCTTTTTACATAAACTTGTGTTAGTTGGCCAAGGAATATAAAGTTACGATTCACTAATGATTCAGTTAAGAAATCAAATGGCTTACTATTAATCATGCACGACTGACTGTGAGTCCGCTGGGATTTGACAGAGTATTCCAAGTCATTGGGTTCTTTAAATACAGGAATTTCTCATTCCAGCGACATCAGTTGCAAATAGAGGTTGTATTTTACACTATTGGCCCAACTTCATGGAAGCCTAAAGGGGTTTCCGTGATGGGCCAATTTATATTTTAATTTCTAGTTGCCTGGAAGAAGAGACTCAAAGGAGTGTCTTAATGATCCTCCTGTGTAGCTTGCATTAGAGTTGGAAATCGATGCTCCACATCTGGTCTTAGCAGTTTCATTTCTTCCCGTCTTCAAGAGAGCGGTTTACTAATCTTCACGAAGTGCCTTTGGAGTATTATTTATTGTCTCAAAATTGGAATAGCTAAATAGCGACCCGATTTAACATTTTTAAAATTAAAATTTCCACATGAATTTGGTGTAAAATAGAATACGATGAGTCTTAATTTGGGTGGGAATATTTTAATACCTTCATAACAATATAATCTTGGATTTAATTTTTATGAGTTAGGAGGCAAAGTGTCTGCTGATGACGTTGCTCATAATAAATATGGTTCAATTCAAGATTTCATGAGCGCAGATTCTTCGTGCTCCTCCTCGTTAAGAAGTATTTGTTTGAAATTGAAGATATTTTGGCAAACAACAAATTGCCAGAGATATTAAGAAATGTGTTGAGTTCTAAGTCACTGACATTACCTATCATTCCCACACAGACCAGAAATGTACTACATCTTTCAACACGGATATTTTTGCAGATGTATAATGTTTTGGCTTATAAATAATGCCAGATTGATGAAGATCATTTGATCATGGTCATGCTAGTAAAGTTTTACTGTAATTCAGTGGAGTCTCATCAAAGTCAGGATATCTAGAAATGGGGTTGAGCTTTGGCCCCTGAGTCATTAGAATTTCAGCATTGTTGCAGCACGGAGACTTTGCACCTATGTTTTATGAATTTAAAAACGCGCTTCCCAATTCCCCAATAGGGTTTGGAAAACAGAGCTAAAAGTTCAGTGTCGAGAATATACTTTCTCGTTTTGTACTCCTTCAAGAATCAGATTTTTTCAATTACACAGTTCCCAAGGCGCATGTCTTTGTCATGTTTTCCTCTAGATCGAACTCCTCCTCCATTAAACTTTCTTTTCGACAGTTTTTCGATGCTGCACTCTTTTTTTTAATCAAGTAGATGAAATGTTTGATTTGTAGTGTCTGAGGGAGATCAGATAACTTACAAGGTCCAAGTGTCCCTATTGGTCATGTGACAGAGAATTACCTTCAAAAATTCTTGGAGCTGGTATCTGTTACTGATTAGACTGGACAGAGCTTTAGTTTGCTCCAAAAATCTAGAATTCGCTATAAACAGCTGAAAAAACCTGGTAAAAGTTCAAACATGCACAAAAGTAAATGAACACTGATCTGTAAGAAGTCTGCGCTGTCATTAATGATTTCATATCTCGTCAAATTATACAAGTTTTGTTCTATTGGTATTGGTATTGGTATTGCCAAATTTATTTTTGAAAAGAGACATAATACTTAACATACAACTCAAGTTGCAA
>JAQIXX010007904.1:0-10274 GCA_034700605.1 Willowsia nigromaculata | reverse complement strand
TCCCATTTATCTCAAGATCTACCCAGAATTCTTTTGCGAGGAGAACCGTCTCAGCCTCTCCAACTTTCTGGCTGGATGTGCGTCTGGACTACTGAAACTGGAAATGCGGTTTCCGATAACTGGTAGTGTTATGACCTTCCTGTTTCCCGGTGTCAACCTCGTTTTTCCCAACTTGCACACTTTGACGGTTGCTTTCATTGGCTTCCCTGAAGAGGTAGCGTCCGGCTCCAACTGGATAGCCCTCCCTTTTGTCCAATCAGTTTTGACTGGAGCCCAAAAGTTGAAGAACTTAGACTTTTCGCCTTTTGTATTCATCCCCCATGGTATTCGTTTCCTGAGTCTTCCTTCCACTATCACTTATCTGGATTTCAGCAGTTTTGAAAAGAGCTCGGATTTTAAAGCTCTCCTCAACTTCGATCTTCCAAACCTCCAAAGTCTCTGGTTTTGTATAGGCCACGAGACATTCCCGGAAGGCCTGATCTCCCAAGTCCTGGGAAAGTTCCGGACCTCCCTTCTCGAACTGAGAATCGATCAAGAATGGGGTGCTGTCCAGGACAATCCAACAACCTTGTTCCGATTTCCCCTGATGAAGAAACTGAAAAAGTGTACATTTACGAGTGGGTATGCTGACCTAGAAGATGGACACCCTCCGCTAAACCAGGCGCTTTCAAATTTGAAGACGTTAAAGCTTGAATGTGGCACGACAGCCCAGATGGAAAAGTGGACAAGAACTTCAACCTTCTCCAACGTTACCAAACTCAATTTAAGTGTGGAAGAAGACCGAATTCCTTACTTTGGCAGGGCCTTCCCGAACGTTCTGGATCTGGAATTGACGTTCAAGAAGTTACCAGAAAAGGAGGATCTCAAACAAATATTTTTGGAAATGACGCGAATTAAAAAATTATCCTGGCACTATGATAACGCATTAGGAACTCGGTGCGACTTCGAGTGGGACTCCCTCCTCACAGGAATTCCTGTGGATCTGGTGCGTGCACTCCACAACAATCCAGAGTTCTTGCAAAACATTCAGTTAAGGAACCCCACCGCCTCGTCGATCGTCAATCTGAAAGGTAAATATTTTTTCATAGTCTCTTCTCTTAGTTGTGGGATGTGACGCCGTAGTGACAAGTTATTTTGAATTTTACAGAGCTGGAATACCTTGAGCTGTCCTCAGATAACCTTGGAAATGGAGAATCCCTCATTTCAGACGTGGCGTTCCAATTCGCCTTCCTCCAGATGCCTAAGTTGAAGACGCTGAGCCTTGTTGGAGATTTCTGGGTTTGTTGTTCCTTTTATTTTAACTTTTATATTTTGTTTGGCGACTTTTGCAATTCGCTTACTGTCTCTTGAATTTGTTTTTTTTTGCAGGCGTCCGCGGAAATGGCTCGCGTTTGGAAGGATCGAGGATGCGTTCTGAAGGAATGGTGATGATATTTCACACTTCTCCGGGTTTAGGAACATCGATCAAAAATATGTTAATGTAGTCCTTTTTATTTCTAAATAACTTTCATAATTGAGTTTCCCGTTTCTTCGATCTTTTCATCTTTGTTTTTCTTCAACTAGCATATACTTAAAAATATTGTCAATCGCTTTTATTATATTTACCTGATCCGTTGCCATAGATCCACCTTGCATTTAATAAACTGTGTAAAATCTCTTTGCTCTCACAATTATCAGATTTCATGTCGATTTTGTGTTGTTCAAATAACAATAAAAAGTAATAAAAATATAAAATTCGATTGAGAAATCTCAATCTTGATGCAATTTTGGAAATGTGTATCAGCTACTATAAAAATGTACATAGATCATTTTTCCTCAATTCCATGTTTATAATTAGCGACGCGGTAAAATGAAAAAAAAATCTAAAAATTAGAGGCAATGTAGAATCGGTAAGGTCTCAATTACCGTAAATCAATTAAACACCCTTTTCAAATTAGTCCAGCATTCGAGGATTTTTTAGTCCAGAGACGCCCAGAGAATCTTACATGCTGGTAAAAGCGTTGGAAGTGTCACCGTTATTCGGAAACATAAATACTTAACATGGTTTGGATTATGAAGACGTATTTGCTTATATTCCAAAGTGGGATGATTGGAACTTTGAAATATTGGGCTGATTTGGCTACCCAGGTTGCAATAACAACTATTATTGAAAATCTTAGTCCAAATGCTAACATTCAAACTGAGGATACGATTGACGTTCACACTTTACTCTTTGTTTCCATTATTACTGTATGTTACTTAATACAATTTTCAAAGCATTTTAATGATAAGCTTGAATATTGTTGGAATTGCAGTAAAATATACTTTCTAAACATTTGTAAAACTAGTAGCTAAATACTGGAATTTCCTGCATTACATTTTACACATTCATACATTTTTTTAATAAAATGATCAATATATGGATTCGGAAATCAGATTGCATAATAAGTTTTTGTAGAAAGCCAATGGGTTTTAATCAATAAGCATAATTTGCCATGCTCAAAAGAAAGCATGCAGCTTTAGATGCCCATATAACGTGGATGGTAATCATTTTTAATTTTGAAACTGTTATTTTCTATCGTTTATGTATGTACAATAATATTTTAAGCAGTATACACATACAGGCTTATTCAGGTTTATAAATATATTGAAGGGTGATTGTGAATATCATGATTGTATATCATTCGCTTCCAATTTAGTCAAAATGAAAGTGACGCATACAATGAGTGACACTAGCACAGTTGCGATAGCAAGTATAAAATATTTGCAATCACAATATCAACTAACGTAAGAAATTCCGACTTTTAGTATCCCTTGCCTCTCTTACAGTTTCTCATGAACTCTTCATCACGGAAAAATAGTACTTGTGAGTTCATTATGGTCACGGTTAATGATTCGTTCAAGGTCGTTTCAGCACGTTACCTCCGTTGTTGTAAGTTCGCAGATACTCGAAAGATCTGCTATGGTATTAGTACTAAGTATAAAAGTGTGAGCACATCAGCAGATTTCCGGGATCACAAGATACATCATTTGAGTGCAAAAATCTATGCAACGACCTTTCCCATTTTCTAAAATCTGCAAGACAAAAGTTGCAAAATATTAACATTTGCGGTAGTTTTTTTTTTAAATTCAACCTATTCTTACATACAGTTATTTGTATTTGCGCGCATAAAGATATATCCAGAGGTTATATTTTCTCTCTGGAGCTCTGTATCTTCTGCTAAAATACAGCACCAAACTTTCTCGTTCGCTGGGCACCACTCAACCATAAAAATACACTACACCGGAGCATTGTAGTCTCACTGAATTCTCTTTCTTCTTTAAATGCGTTAAATTATGAGTTAACCAAAAATTTGAAATGTATGCTTAATACTACGTAACAGTAACGAAAATTGCAATGATTCACACCAAGCTAAACAAAAAACCAGCCAACCGGGAAACATAGGAAATTATTGTTTAAATATGCAGCAAGTTTTAAGTAATATCTTGTAACTGCAACACCATTCCATATGTTAATGGATGTACTGGATAATGTGCTTCACATTAAACAATTATAGCAAATCCAAATCGCATAAAGTGAACTAACACTGAAGTTTCGAGAATTGAGTCAGAAAAGCACTATAGAAATGAGAAATACATAGAAGTCAGCTCTTTTTTGTAACGTGTTTATAGTGCACATCGCATAAGTTTGCTGGCTGACATGCTCATCAAAGAAATTGTAATTCTAGCGTAAGAGTTTCGCCGGCACTTTAGTGAGCAGGTTGGTCATGCATCGCTGCATTTGTTTTGCATGCTATCTGGATGAAATAATTGATTCAATGTATCTTTAATAAACTTTACAATTATTGCAGTACGAGATCATAATACGTAACATGTCTAGCTTAAACCCAGTTCTAAGCTAGTGTACGAAAAGCAATGAGCAAGAAGTCCAGTCCGGTATCATAATTTGTTGTTCATTTTAGGTAACAAGACGTATCATTCCAACCATGACCACACACAACTTTATTGAGACATCAGAACACTAGGTATGTTTACTATAATACGTGCAATTTTACACTTTTTTGTAAAATTTGGTGAAATTTGGTGTAAAGAAATGAACTATGGGTGCATAAAAAATTGTTACGCATTAACATTGAGATTTTCCCAAAAATTTTGGCGTATATAAGATCCAAATTTTCTCCGCTGGAGTCACTTATTGTTTCGCATTGTGACTAGTATTAACAGCGTACAAACTCGGGCTCGCAATACTCTAAAAGTGGTTTTGGGAGTATTTATCTTAACTAGTGGGTTAAAAGTATTCAGTGAAGAAAACATTGAAAATTTTGGAACATTTCAAATTGTGAAGATGGAAAATAAATGTGCATATGAAAAAGTAAACACGAACAATTTACCAATTACGTTGGGATATGTAGCTTATTGGAAAGGTGACGATGTTGACACTGTGTTGGTAGAGAAATCTCTCGAAGCGCTTATTAGTAAGAACAGTGAAACTCCATTTCCTTTCCTCAATAAAAATAGACTGAAGGAAACTTGTGGGGTAGGTGTGAGAAAAGATGAGATACTTCATTCTCCAATTTACGTTCCCGAGGGAACCATAATTAATCCAGTGCAAAAGTTTATGAATTACATGAGG
The DNA here is from genome assembly GCA_034700605.1 of Willowsia nigromaculata. Classification (NCBI taxonomy): domain Eukaryota; kingdom Metazoa; phylum Arthropoda; class Collembola; order Entomobryomorpha; family Entomobryidae; genus Willowsia; species Willowsia nigromaculata. Next base: position 5,662 of record JAQIXX010007904.1, on the reverse strand, counting down.
GATAACGGCGGCTATGAAAAATTTGGTATTCCAAGAGACAGGTAAGAAAAGACAATATTTACACTAATGATCGTTACAGTACAAATTTGAGCAAATCTATACATTTTGGTATTACAAAATTATAATACTTGGGTATTAAATATATTTAAAAAATTAAGAACGATCATAATAACAAACCGGAACGTACTTGTGAAACTTTTCCAACTCGGGCGACGGAAGGAATTGCCATACACTTTGTCATTGGAATGGAAAAAGCATGTTTTTAAAGGAATTCCACATCTGACCATCCGAAACGACAGCACATACAGAGCACCATGGCAATCAAATGCAAACCAAATCCCATTTGGAATTAGATTTGATAATTTTCTCGTTAAAAACGGTTAGTGAAATAAAAATATAATATGATAAAACTCCTGCCATAGCTTTCAAAGCATTAACACATATTTTTTGGACACTCTTTAGACCAAGTATGCACAAGAGACAAATGTACGCTTTACTCAATCAATCTACTCGTTTTGAAAAGTGCATGTTTTATTTATGGATGTGAGATTGATGCCATAGATGTCAACACAAATGATGGCTCATATCATCTGACTGAAATTAAAACCGATTATGACAAAAAGTCGACACTGAGAGCTTTCAAACTTTATGAAAATCAAAATATGAATTACGAGTAGAAAACAAAATCAATTATTATGAATTTAACTATTACTTGGAACTAGATCATTGAAAGATGCTGATTACTGTCTTGGTTAATTTTAGATTGAATAGAATTTCTGAGAGATATTACGAGCACATGTTACAGGGAGAATTAGGAAACGTTAGCAACTTCATCTATGGATTTGTGAAAGGAAAGCTCGTCGAAACTCAAACGTTTTACACACAGGTGATACATACAAAGTGCAACAATTCTTTACGTTTCATACTAGAAGCAATTATATTATATTAGCTTAATTAAAACCTGTAATTTTGTTTAGAAACGGAGACTTCTGCAGTATGATTTCTTTCATTTGAGATCATTTGCCTTACTGGCACTAAAAGCTGAATGTAACTCTTCCTGGGGGAGATGGGAGTTAACAAAATGTGTCAACAAATCCAACAATAATAAAAATAAGCTACTTGGCCAACATGTATGTTCCAATAGTAATCATCATCATCATCATTAGTTTAGGTGTTTTTGTATATTTGAATGCATTTACAGGTCCAAAGAAAGGAAAACGTCCAATTATAATATTCCTCAATAATTTGCTCAGTAGTCACTTTACGTCTCATTTTATGTATACACAATTCTCTATTTTGGTTTCTTGGCAATTCTGATTGTTATCGAATAAACTATATGTTAATAAACCAAAAAATTATGCAAATTTTTACTTGTTTCAAAAACTAATTCAAGATTATCAAGTCCCTTGGGCTGACAGGTAACCATAATATATTTCTATGGATTCTTACAATCTTATAATTTTAGAAACATTTATACATGAAATTTTAGAAGAAAAAAGTATCTTAAACTTAGTATACCTAACATATTTATTATCATTTAAGCATTACAACATGAATTTAAATCACTAAATGTTCAAAATGACAAAAGCTAGGAAAGAATAGCACAAAAAGGACATTTCTCTTGCAATCTCATGTTCATTAATCAACGCAAAAGATTTAAATTATTTTTATTGAATCTGCTACAGACCAACTACTATGTTTCAATCACAATGGAATCAACATATTCTAAATGTTAAGCACATTATCTAACCAAATCATATTTACAAGTTGTTGAATGGCACCTATAAAAGTTCCAAAAAATCATAGAAAATCTAAATTTTTGCTTAAAATTCACATATACAATGATTTAATGCATCAAACTTGTTAATCTGAAGCACACCTACCATGCCGCTTCCGGTTGATTAACCGACCTTACTTTATTTAAACCCTTATGATGACCCATTAACAAAAAATGAAATAAGCAATATTACTACGGAGAACAACAACAATTTAGGGTTATTCCATGCCCAATGCTCAAAATACAATAAATACCAAGAGAGACTTCTGGGCTCTAAATTAAGTTCATAATCTCTCACTGTTTTACCATCGCTGTCTCTTACATACCAACATTTTGGATGGGCTTCTAGCAAATATTCTTTAGCTGGGAGGTTTTTGTTCTCTACTGCTAAATGAATGGCAGACTGGCCTTTACCATTTTTATCCAGAACGCATCCTCCAAGACTAACTATTAACTTTATGGGAAGCACAGGATATTTTCTTTGAATAGCTTTGTGCAAAATGGTTTCTTCATTGGTATCCCGTGCATTGAAGTTTGTTCCATATGATTTGAAAATACAAAACATCTGGTACAGGAATAATGACATTTTTTCAGAACCCAAATCCTCAAGTTGTTCTAAATTTTGAAAGATGGCACAGAAATTATCAAGAAAACAAATGAGTGGAGTGTTGCCAACCTTGTTGAATTGGTTCAAATGTTCTAGATTATGAGCTCGTTTGAGAAAGAACTTAATAAATTTTACATACCAATCAGGATCAACTTTTTCCACTTTATTAAAAAACAGATATACTATTCGGGATATTTTTCGAGAAAAAAGTAAATGAAGAGCTGTATTGCCGTTCTTATCAGTTGCATTGATATCTGCCCCCAATTCTACTAGTTTTTCTGTTAGTCGATTGTTACATTGCAAGATGTCTATTGGATCATGTGTTGTATCAATATGCAATAGACCGTCAATTACTGTAGTATCTTCAAAGTAATCCGAAGGATCAAATTCGGAATTTGTTTCACACAAAATTTCATCCCAGTTTTTATCCACACGGACGCGTTCTAAATAATCAAATGTGTCACTATGAATTTCATCAAAAACTTGTAAGGCAGAATTTATTCCCACGATAAATGGCGTTTGATCAATTGAGTTTTTCTCTTCTAAGATCGATTTGTCGAGTTGGACGGCATAACTCATAATCCTGTCATTTCTGTGTTTATATGCAAAAACACGATGCAGTATTCCTAATTTGGCTTTACCGTAATTTTGTACATTGTACCAGTGTTCTGGGCCATAATTCGTTTCCTCGACTATGAATTTTACAATACTAAAGTGTTCATGATTTATTGCCAAAACAAAGGCGTGCAGCGGATAGTTTGACTCGAGTATCAAGAACTTACTTATACTATGAAGGTTCTTTAGAACAGCAATTTGAAGTAGAGTGATATGCATGGGCTCTATTTTACAGCCTAAAGAGACGTTTTCATAGTTCATTACGAATATTTGAAACTTTTCTGTCAATTTAATAAACGCTGACTTGTTACCCTTCTCTCCAAATATGATGTTTGGAACTTTAGAAAAAACTGGATCCAATGTCATGTTTAGAAAACGAGTCAAGTTTACATGTTCAAAATTAATATGAAGGTAGCCATAATTATTTGATAAGATATCCTCCAGAATAAAGTTTCTAATAACTCCTTTAAGTAAATCAAGCATTTTGCCACTTTCTAGACACTCTTGAGTTTCTTCTGCAATAAATACGGCAATGATATACTCCGCAAAAGTGCGGTGGACAAATCTTAGTGGCTTCAAGCTCCGTAAAATTCCGTGGTTTAGTATTTCGGTTTCCAGCTCTTCAAAATCCAGTTGTTTCTCTGGAATAAGCAAGTGTGCTCTGAACTCATTTGCTTTCTCTTCGGAAAAAATGAGTTTTATCGACAAGTAGACAAGAAACCGAAAGATCATTTTGTCGGCTAAGCTACACCCAAAGTTCTCAGGAAGTTTTTGTTTTTCCTTCCAATAAATAACAAATTTTTTCTTTAAAAGTTGTGCGTACATGTCAATTACGCGAATAAAATCAATATTTTTGAGATCAAAATCGAATGCCAATACTTTCTCTTCAAATATTTCTGCAATCATTTTACACTGAAGTGGAATGCCTGCGATATCTGAACCATCCATTAATACACATTTTTTAAGACATGCTTCAGCAAACGTTCTTAAATTTGTATAACTAGGGAAGCTGCCGTTGTTGCTATAACCTTTCTTAGCCCAACTTTCTCTCCAATAGTTTATAAGATAAGTAAATTGTTCGGTTCTGGAGAAAGGAAGAAATTTGTAACCAAGAACTCCCAATTCAATTCTAGCCTCTTCCAACAAATGATCTCTTCCGGAAACCCAAATTCGCAACCATGGAATATCACTTTGAAACATTTTGAGCACATCATATGCCAATTTTTTGTGCGCAGTGTTCACCTCATCTAGACTGTCAATAAATACCTCCAACTGAATTCCCAATGCATTTTCAGACTGCAGAAAACATCTCCAAATTGCAGCATCTAACTTTCCTGGGCTTGATAGATCTATTAATATATTTATAAGTTGATCTTTTGAAAGATTGGTTGTAATTTTTTCCACAATATCTCGCATTTCATAAAATAAAACGATACAAACGATGCTTCTAGAGACGTGAATTCTTCGATTTCGACATTCTGGATTTTGGGCATCTCTTGAACACCAGCGTGTATGATAATGAACACGTTACGAGGTTGACTGTATGATGGACTGTTAAGCTGATTTTGAAAAAACTCTGAACTAACGTTTCCACGACTGTACGTTTTTCTTGGAATATATATTCTTTGAGAAGTTGAAAGTTTCATGTTATTTTCAATTGTGGATATTACTAATATCTTGCTCCTTATCATCTCATTCAGCACACTACCTTGCAAATTAAAAAATATGTCACTTGATACTTTTGCCTTTCCCACTGCTTCCAAGTAATCCTGAAGTTTAAAGCAATTGCCCTGCATTTGTATGTCAACCTCTTTCATAAGAAAGAATTTTGTTGATATGTCTAGATCATTCCATGTTACTGGGTGATGAAAAAAATTTCCCCCAACCATTCCACTGAATGAGTTCAAAAAATATTGTTTTGACGTTTGCTCTAAATTATGCTCCCTATTGGCAAAAACGATTAACTTGCCACCACTTTTTAAGTTATTAGTACATTCGATTTTGTTAAAGTAATGCTTTAAATCAGATAGCTTGTTGCATATTATAACATTTACCCCTGAAAATGATTCCCTACTAGAGTCTAGCTTCTCATATGTAAATGATATGTCTCTGCTATCAGATACGGAGGTGATACCACTTAAAATTTCATACCGACTACTTATCATCCTCTGCTTGAGTCTTTGATGAGTCCCAGTATTGGAGATTTCAATTTCCAGGAAGCTGCTTTTGTCCACGCCGACGTAGCATGTCTCCAGCGTTCGAAATTCCAATGAGATAGTATTGTCATTATAATTTTTGTAAATAAAACGGTCCTCCACCCAACCTATAGAAAGCAAATATTTATCACAAAATTTTTGATCAACTTTCTCGTAAAGAATTTTTGTCCTGATATTGCAAAAGTAAATGTTGTATAAATATTCTTATAACAAATTATATTATGTATTAATTACCATGTTCAAGGTTAACTGTCAGAGATGCTGAAAGTTGCTCCGCGTATGTTGTTGTCGGGTCATATAATCTGCATGATAGGATTTGATCTTTGAAAACTGTTGGATATGCGCCACCTGGGTTGATTTCAAACAGATGCTCTTTGTAATTTTCCCAGAGAAAAGGCAGAAGTCGTGGAAAACGGCTTGTCCAATATGCCACAAATTTGGTTTCAC
>JAQIXX010007903.1:0-10277 GCA_034700605.1 Willowsia nigromaculata | reverse complement strand
TTTTATGTATTGAATCATCAGATAACCATGGCCGGCCTTGCAAGCTTACTGGATGGAGTGCTATCCGGGACGATTGAACGCCTCAGTTTGGAGATCCAATTGGAGGGAGTGACCACGGAGGAGTTGAAGGAGTTAGGAAAGAAGTTTAGATCTTGGAAAATGTTGTAGGTTCTTCTGTTTTGAAGATGATTACTGTGTAGCTTTTTGATTGAATGTAATTAATTCCGTGGATTGTCAGTCAGTACATGAGAAACCATTTTCAATCAAATACGAATTCCTTCGTGACTTAGATTTAAGTTTATCATTTGTTATTCATATAAGACTGTAAGGCTTAATCTTGACCGGTGGGTGAAAAGTGTATCGTATTCGCTATAAATAATATCTCGTGATCGATTTCGTTATTCGTGAGTTATTGTACATTTAGATGTGGCCACAATATTGGGGCTAAATGAGAGAGCCCCATTCCTCAATTTTGACTCATCAATTAGTTAGTTTGGTTGCATTTTATCTTTAAATGTAGTTCATATTTGTTAAATGCATTATATAAGTTACTATGAATGTTTAAAGATACAATAATATGGTAATATCATTGGAAATTGTAAGAAATAGGGAATATTTCTGGCTCCGGAAGTAGACTTTTGAATCGAAATCCTTCAATCAATTGTTATTTTATATTTATTGCTGTACACTTATCTCTGAAACGAAATGTTAACCTTAGTAAAATCTGTAAAAATTTCTTTGTTGGATTGTCACATCGAGTTTGTTCAATAATTTTGAAGTTTGCATCAACGCAAAGTGTCACAAGATGAGTATTGGAGGTGTCATAAATTTCAAATTCTTTTGTGGTAGATTTTCTTATGAAACATGGACTTGTAGCTATCATGTCATTCAGTTGGTATACTCCTCCTCCAACGACTTTGTCATAAAAGGTTCACCCTCAGCACTGATTCCAAGATGTCATTTCCAACAGAAAAAGGCAAATGTAGGCACACGCAGAGGATTGTCATTGTCACCGTAAAACACAAGTGGGAAGTCTTGCTGGCACAATCAATGTGATAGTCACATGCATACAGGTTCTTGGTTCCATAAGATAACGTGTTACTATTGCTGGTCCTGAATCAGGACTCCGGATACGTGTTACTTCTAAGTTTGCTTCATACCTACCACATTTCACAACTCCAAAAACGCTTGCCAGGTCAAACTCCATTTCATTTTGGTTTTTCAGCAATGGTGAAGACAATATTTTGGTTAATTTTGCAGGAATTCTCAAAATCAGAGATCCAGAAGAAATCTCAGAAAAGTTGTAAAATATCAATAACACTTTTTCAAGTTTATTTGAAAGACAAAAATATTAAAACGATGTATGTATGTGCATTAAATGATAGCATACCTAAGTATAAGCGAATGCTTTAAAATCTACATATTACATGCAAAACTGGTGGTAAACCCTTTTCCTATATTTTAAGTCACATTTCCTCGATTTGATTGCACATTTTCTCTTTTTCTGTTCATGATCATGCAACCCTTTATCTATAAAGCTCGTTATTCTTGTCACGTCGAGCAAATCACGGAAGCATACTTTGTGACAATTGAATCATCATTTGAAATATTTCTACCAAGGTTTCATTCACAATTTCAATTTTGTTCGAATTATTCGTTTATTGTTTTCCAAAAGGTGGAAGAGAATATGAAGAACGCCATTCATGCCCAATGCACAAGTCGCTTCTTGACTAGTGTCCTGCCTGGACATGCTGGAAAATCTACTAATGCTTCAAATTAGTTAATAAGTTGAAATCTATACCTGCGAAAATCGAAATAAGCTTTAAGTTTATGTTTATTCAAATTATATATTAATGTCTTATACATATCTTCAGACGAAGACGTTTTTGAATAGTACAATTTTTTTTTTTCCGAAATGTTAATTGTGTGTACATTTATGCTAACCAGCTTTCGCGGTGATTGATCGTACCTTGAGTGATGAGTTCAGTAGAAATAAGGAATTTAAAGATGTTTTGCAAAGATATTGTATGCCATTTTGAAGGTTTGCTCTACAATGCTGGTTTATTTTATATTTCACAGCTATTGTTGCTTTACGCTATAAACTTTACTTCTTCTGTTTCTATATCATGTAATCACTGTGAAAGAGGTTTACAAACTAACAAATTGCATAAAAAACCATTTAGTAGTTACTACCTTGCTCTAAAATACGTGAGCATATAAACAAATCAAACATTTTCAAGATACTACAGCTGCAGTTAATTTTTCCTACAATGTTGTTGTTGTTAATGCAAAATTCTTTTGATAAAATTAGACTTCCATTCACTTTTCTAAATGAGCATGCACAACTACAATAGTGATAATAGCTTTCATAGAAATATACTAAAAATACTGCATATGTATTTAAGCTTCGATTACATTTATACATACTTACTTAAATATTAGCTTAAATATAACTTATATTTATTACCTGTTTACTACTAATGCTTAACCATTAACTTAAATTCATTTAAATCTTGTCTTGTAGGTTATTATTAAAGATTTAAAATTACAACTTTACAAATTTAAATGATTCATACTAAGAACTAGATTAAACGATTGAACATCTTTACACACAAAACTGCTTATTTCACGCAGGGTGGATTCTTTTAAAACTACGTTGACTTTTCATATGTACATACCCAGACAACGAGACAGAATTCTTTTACTTTAAAGTTAACTCAAAATGGAGCAAATATTGTTTAAAATATGCTGCTGTAAATGAGTGGCTACATCTTGATACTTGAGTCAGAAATAGTGTTAACACGATAAATAAGTTTAAAACTGCTATATTTGAATATTTTATGGACTTTGGACCTGCAAAAAAATGTATTTAAAGTAGACGATGAAGATGATATTTTGTATGATTTTGGCTTAATAATTAAGACATCATTACATTCACATATAAGTTTATATTCTCTTCGTTGTTTAAATCCAGGTAAAATTTTCACAACTATTTAATCTAATCTCTATACTGTGTTAACCTTCCTACACTGGTTAAAAGTTAATATGTACAATAATGATTTTCAATTGTCTGTAGAATAATTGGCCTACTATTTACAAGGAATCTATATGACAATACAACTCATTATTATTATTAAATCCTAGAGTTCATATTTATAAATAGATTAAATCCTAGAGTTTATATTTGTGTTAAAAACTAATGTGATTCCATACACAATCACTTGAATTTGATTCTAAGCAACTTATCAAGCTAGTTGTTGTTGTTTCGGTGTTCTTCATTTGATATTACACCCAATGCAAATAAAAAATATCAAGCATTTTATCAATAAATCTATGAATCACAATACCAGCCTTGATCAATCATAAATTCAACAATAGAGTCAATTAATATTTATTTTTCCCACAAAAGATACAAATCAGGCATTCCAAAATTGTTAATCACCGGTATTTCGCTGTGGTCTAGCAACGAACAATCGCCTTCCTTAAGCTTTTTCATCATTTTACGAACAATCTTAAGGATCTCTTGAAAACTTCTTGTTTGAGAAAATTTCATCATGACAAATGTTAAGCAATGTATCAACCAAGTGCCAGATTGTGAGCGACACAGGGGGTACTCGGGAACTCTTGAAGTGCACACAATCATATCTCGATACTCATCCACTGGCAAATCCAGTTCAAATGGCTGATAAGCACTCACCAGAAATATCTTTGACTTTCCTTTCATGCCAGGACAACTTCTATGAGCAAATCTGGAGAGGACATCGCCTACCAAATTAATTCCTATTGGCATGTACTCAAATTTTCGATGTGGTAAAAATACACCTTTCCTTACTACAGCTGTGAACTCACTAAAAACTACATTTGAAGATGCATACTTTACACGTGGTGTATCTGAGGTAACAATTGTGTTATCAATACCATGGCTTCCGATAAAAACAACGACAGAATCAGGTCTTGATTGGTTGCATACATCACTAAACTTGGATATTAGACCAAGCAAATCCTGTGAATTTTGAATGTATATTGATTAAATCCACTAAAGTATACATACAAGAAACACTAAGCGAATGCCTCTCAATTTACCTGCTTGTACCATTTTCCATTTTCTGGTCAATGTATTCTGCTGCATGAATTTCGTACCCAAGGGAACTCCAAATATGACGCATGTGAACGACATCTAACTCTGATCCGGCCCTTTCCACCCATTGGTAAGAGTCCACATATGTTTTGTCAAAGTGCTTAATATTGACAAGTAAGGCTAATCCTTTGGGTTTTCTTAATGATCCATGTGTTTCGTTTTCCTAACATATTCAAAATGTTTAAGATAACTTTCAGTATTCTTTATTAATGTACTATGATTGGTATCAGTAAAATATTTGTACTTAGTTATAAATTAATATTTACCATTTGAGAAAGTTGTAGGTTTCGTTGAAAATCATCTGCGTTTACTAACTTCTTTTGAATTAGGAAATTGTATTCAGCAATCAAGTTTCGTAGTAGTGTTGGTGGAATGTTTATTATGTTTGAAATTGGTGTAAACGTAGCTGGTGATCCATCCGTTAAGGGATATATCATATTACCAGCATAAGCAGGTGAGTCATGCAATACCTAAAAGTAGAAGATGTCACTGGAGTGTAAATATTTAAAATATATGTAGGTAACTGAGTTCAATTTAAGTTTAATAGGCTACCAGTGCACATGACTCTTTGTCCACTTCTTTTGAAATAATTGGAATGTGTAGCACAATTTGCTTTGCTGTAGGTCTTTCTTTAGCAGACCGTGCAATCATTGTTTCCACCAAAGTCATCCATTTCTTGCTCACACTCGTATTTGTACACTGTGTCAAATTTCGCCTGATATGGTACTCTCTGACACCAGGTTCTCCAAAAATGTGTGACCCTCTTGATAAAACGAAGTAAAAGACGCACTCAAGGGAAAAAATGTCACTTGACATGGTCTAAAAGCAAATACAAGGTATAAGTTAGGGTGAAATAGCAGGAAAAAATCTCATATTTGAATTTTATTAAGCATCTGGTATACCAATTTAATTTTTGTATTTTTCTGGGTTTTTCGTCTATTAAGGGAAGCTTCTAAAATTTCAGGTGCCATCCATTCTGTCGTACCAGTTATACCAGTTACACTCACACTAGTTGCGCCATCCGGAATTTCTTTTGATATTCCAAAGTCAGATATTTTGAGTTCGTTAGGGCGATTCAAAAGGATATTTGCCGGTTTAAGATCCCCATGTATAATATTATTTTGATGAAGATACTCCAATCCTGTTGCACATTTTGTAAGTATATCTTTTGGTAACATTTTAACCAGATTCATAGACATCTCATCTTCAAGATTTATGCAGCATAGCTCCAGTGCTATGTACATAAAGTTTTCGTCCACTTCGGAGAAATAATACCTCACGATGTTTTCATGTTCTAACTTTTTAAGGATTTCTACCTCTTGTTGGGCGATATTTATGTCAATTATGACAGCATTCAGGGCTTTTACAGCAACAACTCGGTTGTCAAACTCACCTTGGTACACAACTGTACCTTGACTTCCACTTCCAACGATCTTATTTTTATTTACAGAAATAACTACGTATTTTCGAAACTTGGCTTTTCCATTCAGTATTTCATATGCACCAGATTGACGGGTTTCTTTTAAAGCTTCCAATAAAACCTGAAAGGCACCCACTCTAGACTGTATGATTTCATAAAGCCGGTATGTTTGCTCGTATTGTGAACCTTCCAATGTTCTCTATTGATAAATTTTTAGTAATTACTGTTTTATACACTTTGTGTAAAGTTGTGTTTGTTTGCCTTACCAATAATTGCACATCGTCAGATCCAATAATCTCTTTAGAGTAAAGGTGTGCAATCAATTCAGTGGAACACAGTGTACTTTTTATGAGAGAAACAAGGTTTTTTTGAATTAGACATTTCTGGTGGTCCTCCATCGTATTCAAGTTGTTGATTTTCAAAATTTACGAATTTAATATTGTAAATTTAAGTATTTGATATTTAGGCAAATTGATTTGTCAGTATTATTTCTCAGGACGGGTTGCCAGGTTTTCAGATGCAACGAAAACAATTCTAATAACCTGTTGACTCCTGTGCATGGAGTTATGAAAAAAGAAATTGATACAAAAAGCAATAAACGCATTTTTTTATCAGAGCATAATAGATTAAACTGGTATTATCATATATCAATTGTGAAAACATTACATAAAGTTGTATACATGGAATTTGTATACTGGATTGTAGAGGTTAGGTACGTAAACACATAATGATCCCAAATTTTATTGCATACAAGTTGCAATTATTTTAAGTCATGATTTTAAATAAGTGCGATTCAAGAACTTTTTTGTATGACTATGTGTCTGAGGTAGAAAAAATATTATGCACAAAAGGACAAGTTGGTTGTATAATTATTTATTTTTTATAACATTTCGCAAGTTGATTTATCTTATCTGAATTAATAATCCGAGCAACATTATCATCATTGCAGGAGTAGTGTTTGTTGAAAGATTATAAGAGGAAAATGGAAGGATACACTAAGCCACAGGTCAATCGCATCACATTTTGAGTCAAACATTACCGTAAGCCAATATTACTCTGATGGGAAAAATAACACAATGCTTAATGAAAAAAGGGGTAAATCGATTCTGTTTCTTGCAGTTGTGTTGGCAATTATTCCAACTAAAAAAGCTTAAAAGCGACTGCTCCTCAGAGCACTGATAAAGATTAGCACTCAAGTAAGATTTAAAAAAAAAATTGTTAAGCATATAATTATAATGTCATTGTAATCATTTAGGCTCACTAACAATGAATGTGCAAGTCTGATAACATCATATTTCCTCAAAATTAGCATATGGAAGAATGGACAAGTGTTTGGGCTCTGAAGTCGAAGTGCATGTTATCCTGCTAATACATTGAAAAAAACTCAGGCTGTCTTTCAACAAATCATCGCCAAATCTCCATAATTCTTAACATATTTTTTAAATCATACCTTAATATTGAAATTTCCTTATGAATTACAAATGAAATCCTTATCATTTATCATTATTTAATGATGTTTATTTGTAACAGTTAAGTAAGTTTTGTGTTTGTGGTTTCAATGTTTACATTCAAGGAAGTTATATAATAAACGTTTCTTGCTTATGCACCTGTTAATCTAAAAACCATACCATTCTAAACACAATCCTTTTTTAATCCATTAGTGCATCAAAAGCTCCACTAAAAATGCTGCTGTCGATATAATCAGTTTCGTCGCCAATATACACAGACAAAGTAGAATTCTGTAAAATTGGCTTGATGAGGATTCACAAATCGAAACCTATTTCCAACAACAGCATGCTTCGTACCTTTTCCATCATCATTACAACCACGAATTTGGGTTTCAGAAAGTGAAACTTTGTCTGCAAATTCGAAAGCATAAACCTTTGTGTAAATGATGCGCTTAGTTTCCTTGGCATTTAAGCTTTCCTAGAGCTTTACTGTTTTTCAATGAGTTCTTTGCCAAATTTCCCGCTTCTGTAAGACAACCCAGTAGCCAGACAAAATTTTTCGTAAAGTATGAGATTTCATTCCAAGCTACATACGTGATTGAGGAAAGGGTTGTTTCTTCATTATTTTGATGCACGCTTTGCGTATCCGAGATTGCCAGAAAAGCTCTTTGATGCTGTTGACTGCATGCTGGCTCCCAGGAAACGAAAATAAATGTAATTGTTTGGCTGCAATCGATGCCTGCGAAATGTAAATGAATCTAACGAATGAAACTTTCCAACATTTTTACAGTGTCATGCAACCATATTCATTTGTCCAATTGCAAATAAATATTGTTTAGTAATGATTTGATGAACGCTACTGAAAATATTTTCTCTAACAAGTGCTAATGGGATTTATTATCCTCATTTCAATCAACACACTTCATGGATTTTGATTAAATGTATAAGTTGTTGGTTCAGGCATGGCTGTTATCCACCATTCTGATAACATACATTACTTGCTATATGACAGTAACGCTATAAACTGCGAAGGAATTAATAACAATTGAAATAATAAGGAAACAAGTAAAACCTCAAGTAACTATTTTTGAAATATTATGTCAGTTTTCAATATTTTTATTTACTCATTTCCGCATTTTGAGGATTCCTTAATACCCAACTATTTCATTTTCCATTTCATAGTAGATAATATATGATTGGAATATGAATTCTAAAGGGGTTTAAAAAATAATTAGTCTAATAAAATATACTACCAAATACGAAGAGTTTTTATTACATGTCACGGTGTTTAAGATAGACAGAAATGATATCACGTGTTTTACCATTATTTCATTTTGACCTTGTCCTCATTGATTACTCTTATTCTGTCACCAGTCTTGTCTACACTTTAGCCTTTACCACAACTCCATAAAACGAAAGTACGATGTAATAACATTCCTGGTTTCCTTTTATAACCAATTCCTGCTTACAAGACAAGAAACGTTATGCGAAAATATTTCAAGACACTTATATATGGGTAAATATTACAATTTTCAATATATCCCTCTAAATAATTGCTTTTAACCAAACTAGAGCTAGCTGGATAATGTCCAAAAACGTTGGGTAATATTTTATTGACTGTCCAAATGTTTTAAATCTATGTTTAAATTATACATTTTGTTATAAATTGCTAAAGCTAAAATTCCCAATAAAATTATAAAGTTTAATCGATTGAAATACCAATACAATAAAATGTACTTGGAACCCTGAGAGTAATTCAGACCCATTTGTTTCCTTGAATACATGAAACTCAAAACTCAACCAGAAATCGCGATTTCACTGAAGCTATTCTTGTACTGGTATTGTATTCACATTATTTTTTGACAACTTGATTGTTTAAAATAATGTGTTTAACTAACTAACTTTGTAAATAACTTTGTAAATTAAGACTAAAACCATTAAAATATAACCCATCAGTTATGGTTTATATTAGATCAACTATAATTCTTTCGAAACCCATTAGTCAAAAATGATTATGAGCGTCTAAATATATGGGCAGTTCTTATCACAGCATGTAATCAAGCTGCTATAACACTTTTTATGTATAAATATGATGGTTACATGAACAAGAATTTTAATAGCTAGCTGATCCAAATCAGCATTTCTTTCGTGTTTAGTTAAACGTCTACATTCTGTTCACACTCCGTACTCGAGACATACAAACCTTTAGCATACTTTCCATAAATGTTTTATGGTGCTAATATAGTCATAACTATATGATATAACATAAATAAGATATCATTTAGAAACTATCGAAGGAACTTTACAGTGGTTTACAAAAAGTTTCAAAGCTGCAAACTCAGTCTCAGCCTCATACCCTATATTTTTAATTCGAAATGTATTTTTCATTACTCTTTCGTACTGAAATTCAACCATTCTGAATTGATTCAACTTTGCATTCCAAGTAGCGTTAACTTTCACTGCCACCGGAACTAACATGTTTAACTCAATTGGCAGGCTAGCCCACTTACTATCAATCCTTTTAGTTTTCAGTGTGGATAGATTTCCTATAGATTGTGACAGTGTTTGTGATATCCCTGTTTACAAGAACAGTATCCAGAAATTAGTTAGTACTTTAGCTTCATCTAATCACGAATTTGTCTTCATCTCGTCCTACTTGAAAGATTGCGATTTACATCTGAATATTTCCATGTTGGTTTCGATCAACTGGTATACAAACCATATCCTACAAATTAGCTTTCCCCCTAAATACAGCCAGTCATTCCATACCATTGTCAAAAATGATCATGAAAACGTTGACGGGCTTATGCAATTTGGAATGCAAGTTTCAACACTTTTCATATCAGTATTGAACAAAATATTTGATGGAAACAAATATATCGGGGACGACTTCTACACTACAAAGCAAATCAACTGGCCATTAACTAAACTGGTTATTTATGGTGTAAAAACCAGCCATCAGTTACAAATACGATACTCGATTGTATGCAATGGTTATTGCGATCAAGATGTCCACACTAACAGTTTCAATAAACAGTTTTTTGAGTCCCTTGTTAATCCTGTGACGCTTCACAGAAACATTTTTCGGCTGGGGAATCAAAGAAAAATTGACGCAATTGTTTATCCATTTAATTCCGGGTATTTTAACCACATGTCAGATAAACCATTAGCATGCTGGGATTTCGTTTTTCAATCCGATTTCTGGTACTGTCACCACGAAACAATGTCCTCCATTCTCCTTCATTTCTATCACAACATTACCATAAATCTG
>JAQIXX010007902.1:0-10279 GCA_034700605.1 Willowsia nigromaculata | reverse complement strand
CCCACTACCCATTAAAACCCGTTAAAACCCATAAAACCCGCGGGTACGGGTTTCTATCTCCATACCCGCGGGTTTTGACCATGCCTGCTGCCAATGTAGGCAACTTGGCAAAACCGAAACTAAAAATCATTAAAAATACAGGTAAAATACACTGATTTGAGGAAAAAAATAACTAACTACATGTTGTTTAGCACATCAAATTGTTATGTATATTCCTAAAACCAGTTTCTTGCTCCAATTTTGAAATTTTAAGTTTTCATGCGAAATTTTCAAAATTATTATTGATTTTAGAAATCGCAAACCAGGCCTATCTTTAGATTTAAATTTTACGCTTTCATGCCAAATTTCATAGCTTTAGCTTAAAAACTGTACGCGTGAGCGATGCGAAACGATTTGAAACAGCTTTGCTCATACTTCATTCAATTTGACGAATTTTCATATGGATCTTGCTGCTAATGCTTATTTTTAGATCGTGTTTTACTTTAAACCAAGTCTAAATGGTTTCTGAAACCCAAGTGGAAAATGCATTCCTATTTGAAAGAAAAAGAGAAAAGAGATAAAAAATTTTATCTTTCTGTGACAATAATATTACTTGATTAAACACAAATGTAATCTTATAGTGGTAAATTAAGGGTTACAAATGAAGAGACCGTAAGCGTCCGTAAAATGTTGCAATAATTTAAAAGGGCAAATGAATATCAAATCTCAAGAGCAGGGCAATGTGTTACTTCAAATCAATTCAAATGCATGTGTTACTAATCGAATGCTTATAAAACGTATCCAAATCAAACAATGAATAATTTGCACTACCTGTAAGGGTTTTAACAATGCATGTAGCATTTGAGATTAGCAAGATCCATCCTGAGCTTGAGAATCGGACTGATTCCCGCTAAAACAAACGACTTCTCAACCGAAAGGAGGCCAACGAGATTTTGCAAGCATATCAAGAGCTACACAACGATTCACTCCAATCACTGTTATAACACTTGAAGCAGAACTCTTCTGTAAAGTGAACACTTTTAGAACACCCTCCAAAACTTCCAACTTATTTATATGTGGGCACACTTCTAGAATTGTAATCAGTATTTTTTCGGTCCACGAAGTTCCGATGACCCCCGCCTAGAACCTTTGACTTTATTTTCAGGTTTATTTGAAGTTGAGGAACTTCTTTACCTGCGACGCCTGCAGTTAAAGATTTCGAATTATTTGGGCAACAGGTTTGACCTGGAGCAGCTAAAATATATTGCGTAATTAAAATATTTAGAAACTTTTCAACTCGAAGAAAATTACAATAAGAACAAGAACATGAAAAACAGTATCAGCACTCCCAGTAGGGTGGATCTCTTTGATGTGGAACTGGCAGCTGAAAAGTCTTCGCTACTCTTCTAATCTTGTTTGAAATTTCATATTTTTAATTTCAAAAAACTGCTAAAATTTTAGTGTTATAGTTATAAGAGATGTGCCGCATCTATTAAATTAGTTTGGGTGTCAGGGATGACCTGAGAGTATCAGATATGCAAAATACTTTTTGGTATATTTTTACAGTAATCTCAAACTCTTGCAACACATTCTCAGGCATAAAACGTAGATAGTATTTACATTTATAAACTTTACATTTTTTAACATCAATAGAAAACTTCAACGGATGCCATGTTGCTAATCTAATTTGGGCCAATGAATTATAATTAATTAGCTGAAGATTATATAATTTGTTGGTCATGTAATCCACGAGTAGAAATATTCGTTTGTTCCTGCGCAGAGAGAGACTATGATCACCCAATCCCATATAAATTGTGAAATATCTCCTCCAAATGAGAGAAACCAGTGCATTCTCCGTTCTTGTTTGCGGGAACAAGTTTGAGAGAAGTATATATTTCTTTTCTCAGTATCTGTAATTTTCCGCTTCCTTTGCCAGATCCAGTTCCCAATTCCCCTCCTCATTTAGAATCCAGCTTTTTGCCTCGGCTACTCCGATTCCTTCGTATGCACCTTCGTAATAAATAGACACGTTAACTGGTCTCTTACTTGGCTTTTCACACCGGGAACCCTCAAACGCTCTTCTCATGGACCTTCTATTTGCTCCAATGTATTTGGAGGGATCCGCCTTTAAATGCGTTCCCTCAGGGCAGACAAGCTCCAGAGTGTGAAATTGGAAACCAGAACGCCTTCTGAAGCAGCAAAAAATTAATAATGTTTAAGTTGTGGTCGTGCTTGAAATGCATGTTGCGGAGACGTCTACAATCTAATAATCGGGATATCCTGCATTAAACAATTAAATTACCGGTTTAAGTAGTAATATTGTAGCACAGTGGAATTCTGGGGAAAAAGGCAAATTGTTTTGTTATACTTATGCGTTGTCACTAATATCTTTACCCGAATAAGTAATCCGCGATGAGGTAGATTATTGGAGTAAGACTTTATAGACTTTTATATCTGAGGATGAGTGCATATTACCAGGCAGTGTCTCACCAAGACGAATTTCTTTGTCAAAAATATTGCGAATTTTTAGAACTCCGGAAAATAGAGAATAAAATGGCCATTTGTAAGTTTGTTGTACTCTTGTGGTGTAAGTTGGGAAATAACTCATCTCAAAGCTACAAGTTTATTTTATGCAGTAAAATGCTTACGCAGTAAAAACATTGTGAAACAAAAAGACGGGAACCCCTCTCATCTAAAGAAGCATCAAATCCTGGATTACTAGATCCGATTAATGGTGGCTCCAAATCCAACAATAAAATCAATTTATTTCGGCTTCTTGCAGATTTAAAGAGAACTGAAATCCTTGAGACTTAGACTCTATTGCTGCAGGATTGAATCCTCGCATTTCCTTACTAAATAGTTGTCTTAGCAAATATTAATTTTGTAACCAGTTTTGTATTTACCCGTTACCATAACAGCACAAACATATTACCCGCAGAGGACTATGATCGGATTAGGTGGAAGCCATCTGACAAGAAGATTCCTTAACTCTTGTGGATAAACCCTTCATTATAGAATCCATGTTCATTGGGGGGATCACGGTTCAGCTGATTGCCTACTCGTTCCCGGAGAATTTTCGAGTTCATGGAGGATTATTCAAGTAACCAAAGTTTTTCAAGGAATGGAGGGCTACCTTCCCAGCGGATGCAGATGTTTTCCACAACTTGATAAACTGGAGAATCTAATGTGCAGCTTGCTCGTGGGACGCCAAACGTAAGAAAAACTGACAATCCATCAAGGAGATTGGTGAGAATAGTATTGTCTTTGAGTTCACATTCCCACACCCAGTTGTAGTGTTACTGAGCGCCCGCATAGCACTCCAAGTTGTCGAGGTGACTACTCTACTCTATTTGACTTCCTCTGAGGTTTTAAAGACTGAGAGAAATTCTGAACCCGGGAAAATAAAAATTTAAGATTAGCAGTGCCAAATTTTTTCGATGATTTGTGAGCATTGTACCAGTCTCGGGGAGCTCCATGTGAAAAAGGGTTGAGTGGACAATTTCAAAATTTTGGAAGGGATGCAGAGTACTAGAAACGATGGAAACAAACAGGTGACATTTCTAGACTCATAACTTTTGAATCCGGATCAACTGAGAAAAGCTGTTGACGGATTCTAATAGAGAAAGAGCTTATCTTTCAGATTATGCATTCATTTCTTCTCAGTAGGTCCGGATTTGAGAGATACGAAAACTTTTTTGTCAAAAATGCTCGATTTTAACATACTTTGGCTAATAACTATAAAACCATTGAATTTGGAAATTTTTAGTTATCTTTATCGAAAACTACAGGTCTTATTTGTATGGAATCGATATATATTTAGTTAAAATTTGATAGTCGGAAATGGGACATGTTCAGGCAATTTCATCCAAAATCTCGGGTAGCGGAAGCAATGTGCATAGGTTATGTTACATAACCCACTTGCATTGTGGCAACTTATCTAAACCCGACATCTACTGAATGTTCACTACTACCATAACATTCCTCGTCAGCCAGTTCTTGGCAATCGGTAGTTTCCTGGAATCATCTCTGATCCCAAAAACATATAGTTGTAAACGTCCTGCAACCAAAAAGGAGCTAAAATCGGTCTAGGGTAATATGGATACGTTATTTCAAGTTGTACCATACACCTCGTTTTCATAAATATCAATGCGAACACCATTTTGATCGGATTGTTGAACTTTTTATGTGTCTCTTGACCCACAAATTAAAGTTTTATAACGTTTAACGCCCAATAGAAACTGATAAAAAATTTAACAAAACATCGGTCGTATTAAAAGTTAAGACACAAAATTATCCGGATTTGTTACTATGTCAACTTTAACCAAAAAACTCAAAACTTCATGATTGGTTGAATGGAATGAAGACAAAGCGGTTGAAGTGAAAATTAGATTAGTCAGCGGAGTATTTGTGACAGTGTTCCAATCGTGGTCATCATTTCAAGTGGGACAATGTCGTGGGGAGTGTTCTTATTATTCACTTGATGTTACCTGTTCCCAATTGGTCTATAAATACTTTGGAGTCCTTTCAGAACACTTCAAAACACAATTCAATAAACTGAAAAAACAATTTCTACAGGGCTTCATTGGAGCGTCTCCAACACCTCCACGATAGTAGTACAATATATGCATGTGATCGATTCCTTTTAAAGATGTGATTGGTTTCTTCTAAACACAAATATTTCAATCTACATTTATCTATAACTATTAATACAAAAATTCAACTTATATGTATGTACTTGGCTAGTATGCCAGTATTGATTGAAGAGAAAATGTACGAAAAAATATGCAGTTTCAAACAGCTTGGCATAAGTAACTATTATTATATATTTTGGTAAAGTAGATAAAGTGTTGCTGTTGTTAAAACTTTTTATGGTATAATATTTAAGCTTCTAACTTTTAAAGTCTAAAACCCTTTAGATTTTAAATATGTTTTATTAAACAGATGCATCCTGACCTCTGACTTTAAGCATTTAATACTCACGCCATCAATGCAACATGAACAAAGTTGTTCTTATTTAAATGACCGCCAAAAACATCTGCAGAAATTTTATGGGTAGATGTCTCCATTACTTTAGTACTAAGAGACTACCGGCAATCTACGCCCCTCCTCGGAAATATTTCAATTGCAGCTTATAATGCTTATAATTTTAAAACGCATACTGTTTAAATAAGTTTTACGTCAACGCCATTTAATAACTATGAAACATTGACAAAATTTAGTATTAACATAGATTACTAACACCACTAACTAACATGACATGGATTTATCCGAGAAAAGATACAGGTACGATATAGAACAGAACGGGCTTGTTGGTTGCGATCTATGTAGGTAAAACTAGATAAAACTACGAATTTAGATTCATAACACCAACACCATAAACATGCATGCACAACAATGTAAAATTAGAGTCTATAGATGGGTTTTCCCTGGTTTCATGATTTGTATGTTTTTTCAGATTTTATACATAAAAAACCACATTTTGAAAAAAGTTTTTCTTTTTGGAATTTCTAAGAAAAACCCCATCTAGACATTTAAAATGTGAACAAGATGCAAAAAAGTTCATGTTTCTACGATTAAAACATACCGAGATAATCAAATCCTACGAAATGCCATTCATGGTTTTTTGTACAATGTGACAAACGAATTGGACTGCAAGTATAACGTGGGCATCATTACAAAGAGCACTACCGCTTGTCTGTATAAAGGAATTAATATGTGAAGTAAAAACGCATCTCTACATCGAGATATTATATTGTCGGATCTATATGATGTGTCCCTTACCCAACTAAACTCAAAGATTGTATACCGACACTTTAACATAACAAATGTACGAACAGGAATAAATTTGGTAAAAATACCATTTTCAGTTAAAATTATGCCTCGCCTTGTAGCTGTTAATTCGTTTTAATATTTCAAACTAATTCCATTTTATAGATAAACAGTAGTGC
Organism: Willowsia nigromaculata; assembly: GCA_034700605.1. Lineage (NCBI taxonomy): Eukaryota > Metazoa > Arthropoda > Collembola > Entomobryomorpha > Entomobryidae > Willowsia > Willowsia nigromaculata. The sequence goes on along the minus strand of JAQIXX010007902.1, from coordinate 4,352 downwards.
TATCTGTAATGCTGCCCATGTAATACTTGCAGTCCAATTCTTTAGTCACATTGCACGAAAAACCATGAATGGCATCGGCGTAAGAAGTTTTAATACATTGTTTACGGGTGGGTAAGGTGACCGAGCACGTGTAGGCAGAATATTACACATAGCGGAATATCCCACATTCTGACAAATTTATGTGAATTAAACAAAGAAAAACAAGTGAAATTACATTATCGAATAGGCAATAGAACTGGTCAGTCTTTATTGTTGATTATGGTAACCTTGATCATAATTTTTACGCTCCGCCATGCTTAAGTAAAGGCGCACAATATTCAACATTACAAATAGCGGTGAAGTGCTATAATGACTTGAAATACATCATTTGCGTTGAATCTCCTTCAAATTTTCTCCCAACTTCCAAATTTTAAGTGCCTCCTTCTCGTACTTGCCATGCAGCATGAAATGAACAAAACTCTTTGCAACCGATCGCCAAAGATTGGAGAACAAGCGTTATTTCTGATTTTATCGACTTTCTGGCTTTCAAGAAAATCTATAGAAATAATACATAATGTAATTTGTAGGGGAGGTGATTCCATGAAGGTTGTATGTATTTTAGGAAGGAACGCCAGATTTGTTCTGACGCCCAGCCGAGTACCCACACAGACGGGGGTTTTTCGGTCTCTCCACAGATACACGGCTACGACATTAAAGAGCAATATTATTGAAAGTGCCATTACAGCGAATAAACCTCAAGAAACAACAGTCGTAGCAATTTTATTTTTGTAAGAGCAGGTGGGAATAGAACCCCGGACCTGGTGCTAGAGATGCAACGCTCTAGCACCTACACCAACTTGCCGTGCTCTGCAAGTAAACTAATGTAAAACAATAAATAAACCCAAATATTCCCCAAAGTCATAGTTTTTGCAAATTTCGCAAGGTTTTAAGTTTAGATTTATAATAATAAATCTAATAGAAACATAATAGAAAAAACTTTCTATGTGTTTGAACCATGTTGCTGGTCGATTCTAGAAACATTTTATTTTGGACAAGGATTTCGAAATCCCTAATTGTAAGCTTCCAATAAAATCTGAATGGCGCTTGGAAGTGCAACGTGCATTCCTTGTTCAAAATTTTCTTACAGAAATGGATATTTAAGGGTAACTGATGTAAATTATTGTAAGTGGAGTCAATTTTTTCCTTTACACTTTCACTGTAAAATTCTTAGCTAATTTTGTTAAAATTTTAGGAAATAACTAATATTACCGATTTAACTATTTTATTCCTGGGTTTTCGGAAAGCACAAACAGGAATAAGTAGAATAAAATTTCGACCAAAAAGTTATTGAATTAAGTTCCATTGATGTTTTGATACATGAAGAGAAAAGAATTTATGCAAAAAGTTCGGGGTAATTTAAGTCTTAAAAAGCTTGTAAAGACTTACTCTTTTATGCTCAACATGTGTGTTTTTTAAAGATTGCGCAATTTATATTTTACTTAGAATTATGCACTGAATTTTATATTTTAACACTGGTTTTATCATTAAATTTTCCAAAACGTTAAAGTTAATAATATATGCAAAAGACCATTGTAATATGAAACAAAATTTGGAAAAAATTCTCTGAACAAGGCCACCCTTTTTGTCTTTACGCCACTGACAACTTGTAGGTCTAAGTATGGCGAACATGAAACGAAATCGGAAGCCAATAATAATGGAGAAGTGCTACTTAGTATCTATGAAACATTTCCGATTTTACATTTCTGAAACATGCTTTTAGTCGAATAAAAATTGTGTCGAAATTAAATAGACGAAATATCGTAAGGCGAAATTACATAGTCGAAATGTCAATAGACGAAATTTATTGGTTCGGAATTTTAAATTAAATATGTACCCTAATGCATAATATTAAACTAAACTCCTATAATTTTTTACTGTCCATATGAATACGGATCCCAGCAGTGCTTTCTAATCTTTTCCGGCGTTTTGTAATGTTTCATACATATATTACGTTTTCGTTATCCTACCGGGCATCACCTGCATATTTCATTATTGTTTCTTTGTGAAATTTTATTGAGTTTATCTAGTTATGGGGCAAATTGGAGAAGAAAGAAGGTGATATTCAAAGTGGTCAATTGCATTTGTCCCAAACCGGAAGTAGTAAGTGACCTTGGTGTTGACAACACATGACTTTTTGCTTGGAAAATGCATTACTTCTGCTATTGATGAGGCTCTAGTACTGTTCAACTTGTGCATTCGGGACTTTGACTATTACCAATGAATTTACCGTGACCGATTTCATAAAAATGATATAATGTCCGCTCAATCTACGCGTTACCACCATTTGCATATTCCTTGTCAGTAGCAAATTGAATTTCGTCCGTATCATTTTTAAACGAAAGTTACGCCAAATTTTAAGTTTTAAAAGCAGTAATGATTTTAGCCATTAATTCTGATTGGCGTCCCCAGTGGAATTTCATTGGGTTTGCTACACAAAACATAATTCACCCAAATGCTTTCGGAAATCGTTGGTATCGAGAATGTGAAAACTGTTTGTGTCTAAATATTTGCCAAGTGAAATTCATGAGCTTTTCGATTTGTTTGTACCATTCCTGGTTAATTTTCATGGTTTTTCGTTGTATACGCAACGATGTTTAGATATCATTCTGAATATTGTTATAAAAATCCTTGAGGGCACTTCCAAGACCCATTTACACCCTTCAAAAACGCATATGACTGATGCGATCAATCAATGAAAGGTTTCTAATAGTATTTCCTACACTTTTCTGGAGTTTTTGAGTATTGGTTTGAAATATTATCATCAAGTTGTCAAATGAACCCCTAAGCTGGTCATCGTATCCCTCCAATATTGGTAACCTACAGGGTACCTTCATACTTCGTTGTCAAGTTGAAATCATATCAAGATAATTTTTAGTGGGTTATTCATTTAGCTGGAGGCAGAAAACCTCTTATTTACTGCGATCAATCGTATTGAAGTCACCCCGGATTACAAATATTCAAACACGAGCAGGTTTGTGACCAGTGTCAGTAGTCAATTACTTCTTTCCACAACTCCACGCTACTGAAAACTCAAAATTGTGATCCAACTCAAAAAACCGTATAGGTAAATAAATCTACGACTAATCAAAAATATTGGAGAATTGAAATGAAATTGAATCTATACGTAAATTCTAACGAGTTCGGAGAAATATATTGCAACTGGTTAGGTTGTAATTGAAACCATTACACCCCTGTCTAGTTATTCCATCCTGAACTACGTCTAAAAACTACAACTGCAAGTACTAATAATGAAAATATTTCATTATACAGCCTTATCGCCAAGTATGTTCAACATTTTGATTGAGGTTTGATGTGAACTGAAAGATGTTCAATTTATTAGCTGAAATCGTCATCGCATGAAAACAATTATTTTGCGCTAGTAACAACAAAATCTCGACTCTACTAAAGGAAGTTTGCTTCGAATGCTAACCCCACTAAACGACGAGCTTGCATTGTGATATTCTAGATTTTAAGCATTTGTAAAGGCAATGCAAAATTCTCATTTCAAATCTCCAAATATTTTCGTAATTGTAACCAATTCGATTCAAAAATGTATTCCCTCTTTTTATTGGCTTCAGAAAGGAAGAAGGGTAAAAAATTTATGATATATTATGGGTGAATCTTACGGATCATGTAGGTTAGCGCTTCGTAACGTAGAGTAGATCATGATTTATATTGTGTCACAATATTGACATCAAATAATTTTAAAATGTTCACATCTATCAAACTAAATAATTACTAATTGAAAAAAAGGGGTGCCTAGCCATAATTTCTTTGCATTATTCAACCGTTTTTGGATCACGCAGCTGAAAGTTAGAAAGCTTATGGTTACGCTGGAGCTGTTTGCCTGGTCGTGTTTCTTAACGCTCTACTTACTCGTCTTAGAGTATTTCAAATGCATTTAGCGATAAAATTGCGATTCAGAGTGTGCGCACTACTCGACCTAAAAGTTAGAAAATCTTCTGGAGATTTGAATGAAAAGCACCGTGACGTTAAGTTAACTTTTATTGACTCGCAGTAAATATCTAACTGGTTTTGATTAAAAATTTAGAGTCTTGGACAACTAACGCAGCTAAAACTAAAACGAGTTCTAGACAAGTATTTAACTTTAGGTGGACGGTACATGCGTTGCGGTTTACACAAGAACCTTCTCCTATTCATTGCAAGTGGAGCGTTATTAGCTGGCTTGTTAATGTATCAAATGTGAGAAATATTTTGGCCCGCTTGTATGTATGCAAATTGGGAAGGAACTCATTTGAATGATCAAACAAGCCCAGCCGCCTAACCACATTGAAGGGTTTTTGCAGTCTCTC
>JAQIXX010007901.1:0-10280 GCA_034700605.1 Willowsia nigromaculata | reverse complement strand
TATAAAAAGATTTACCAAAATCTGTTTTTGCTTGCGCTCTCATCGCCGTATTAAAAAGTACAAAATCGCGCAGCCACGGTTTTTGAGTAAAGGATAGTACTTTATGTACTTTTGTCAATTTAAGCCCCTGCTGTAAATAGTATTTAAGGTTTTTGTAATGTACAATGTAATTCTTTCGAGGTAAAAAGTGCGCGATTAGTTTAGGCTGTTTATCATTGTATTTGATACCGCTTTTAGCTATAAGATCTTTTTGATAATTACTTAAATTTTGATAGGGTATAGCGGTTTTTGTAACTGCCAAAGGATAATCGTCATGCAAATCGTGTAGTTCCTTCGGGTACTCCAAATCACATTCAATAATACAACCTTTCTTTCCATCATCTGAATAATCCATTACGTCAAAATTTTTTAGATCATTTTTGCTTAACCATTTAAAATTTTTACAGGGTAAACTGTCTAAACACGGGTTACCATATAAGTTGTTGCTGTCACAGAAAAAGATATATTTTTGATCTGGTTTGTCTTTTGAAATATTTGGATTAATATAATGATTTTCTGCTCTAGCAAATCTCTTTGAAATTACAGATATTCCTCCTCGTATACCTTGTTCAATCCAAGAGTATTGATCTAAATCTAAAAAATCAAGCTCAATTTTTGAAAACAATAAACAGGAGTCCCAACTGTAACCAGGTACGGAATAGTAATAACAAGGGTCTAGCTGAAATGTCTTTAATGATATTGTTCTGAAATTTTCCATAACGCAAGCTAAAAGAAATACGTCGGTACGTAGATATAGTAATGTATAATCCCACAAATTCCTCATATTAAACCTTTTGAACAAGTGTTGAGCATACTTGTAATCTTCGTCGCTACATTCCTCATCAGTTAATCGATTAAAAAAAGCAGTTTTTGGTGGCAAACACTTTTCTTTAAACTTCTCAAAACTCGTTAAATAGTCATAACAAAAAACTCCCTTTCTTCTTAAATACTTACTTTTTACTCCAAACTCTTCATCAAGTAACTTAAAATTGTTAGGATTGTCACTGATGGTACCAACCAATGAATCTAGACTACCAAGAACAAAGCTATACGAATCCAAAAGCAGTGTATCTTTAACTTTTATGCTTAAAAACTTTTGAGAATTTGTTGGTATTACTTGAATGTCAGTATAAGCCTTCAATCCTTTTAAAAGAAAGTTCATATCATAATTGCGAAGGTTGTGTATAAAAACTGGTAATATCGGCCGTTGTTGCAACTTCGTATTGCAGTCCTTATGCGCAGCTCCTCTGTACTCCCCTATAATTTAAACGATATCATCAATAATGGTAAAATAGCATAAACGATTTGTAGTACTTTCTATATAAATTAGTTTTCTAGTAAATTTGATTACCAGTTAAATGATCATGATCACGGTGGATAATATCATCAAGCAATAAATCCTTTTCACATATCCAGCATTTTGTTGCCGTCATAAAGTTTTCTTTGTCTTGTCTTGTCATTTTTAATGGTGTTTTTTGTGTTATGTAAATTTGTTTTATGATATCAGCTTGCTCTTGTGTTGTTTTGAAAAAATTATCTGCACAATTTTCTCCTTTGTAGTGAAATTCTTTCCATTTCCTACCTTTAGTATCTACTATTAGTAAAGACCAAGCGCACGGCACATGTTTTTGCACATTCTTACTGTATGATTCTACATCTCCATCATCAATTTCTATTTTGGAACGCTTGGCTGCTGGTTCATCTGTATCTACTAATAACGCTTCAAAGTCAGCATATCCAACAAAGCCCACCTTAAGTTTGTTTCTAAAATTCTTAAATTTAATCGTTGGTTTTTCCCATTTGTCTGGTTTTGGAACGGATATATGCTGGAAATTATCTACTAAACAATTTTTTAAGTGATCTTCAAATAAATGTGAGGCAGTAAAATCATTTAAACAATTAAAACATAAAAACTTCTTATGAAACTTATGTTTACCAATTAATCTGTGAATTGATTTTACGCAAATAAAGTGACCGTGAGTTGAATCTTCGTTTTCTATATAAATAATATTAGAAGTTTTGTATCCTAATTTGTAATTAAATTTAGATATTCTTTCTGGTAAAATATCAAACTTAGTTTTCCCCTTTTCATGATACGTGAAAACATTTATGGCTATCTTATTTTTGTTTTCAATTTTGTCAATTTCCTCAAATGAGGCAGGATATTTAACATCTGAGAAATCATAAAGTTTTTCATATTTATCATATTCGCTTCTTCTCTCTGAATGTTTAACCTTGTGTAAGCTTGCGATTATTGACCATTTTAAGCATTGATCTCTGTTTGTTTTGATGTTGACACAACTTCTAGTTTTTACAAGTAAAGCAGGTGTTTCGACATAGCACCCTCCTCTAATGCTGTTGTATCTACCTATTCCGATTTCTATACCTCTTACTAATGACAAGCAGTACCCGCTTCCATTTCGTTCAAATAGATAAATTTTTTGTATAATGCTATCTTCAAGTATTTTAAGTTTTTCAGTTATTTCTTTTGGATGTACTATAATTTGAAGTATGCCATTTTCTAAAGCATCAAATTTATCATCTTTATCATCTTTTCGGGTAAACTCTACTGACAAGTGAGCCTGCATTGTAATCATTCCATGTTCCTCTAAACAAAGTTTTAAAATTTTACGGAAAGTTTTACGAATACTGTTAAAATACTCTGCAGGAAACAAATAGTTCGCACCCGTATGAATGAATAATTGCAAATCATTTCTAAAACCTTTTTTAACAATAAACGGATGAATATTTTTGTCTTTACACTTGTACTGCCCCCTACCAAATTGTACTGTACTTGGTCGGTGTGTCTTCAAATGAATTTCCATGTCTATAATCGATCCTTTAAAAGCGCAAACTCTACATGTATGATTATCAGCATTATGTCTGGTCAGTATAGCGTTTGATCGGAAATTCTCCTTGCAGTATTTGCAACGATAGTTACGATTCCTAATCTGAAAATATCAAAAATAATATTTTACTACTATGCATATCATTGACCATTTCATTTCATTTTTCTGTCTCTGATTGTGTATTAAGCATGCCTTTTTCATACGGAATATGATCTGATTTTTTTTGTTTTCCATTATTTTTTCGTTTTTGCTTATTTCGTTTAATCTTTTTTCAATTAGTGATTAGATTTTTAATTTCTTGCATGGACCATTTTATTAATCATTAACTTTCTACTTTACGATGGATAAATAATTCGATGGATAGCTATTTCTTTCATTTTATAATGCTGAAATTTTTATTTATGTACATTTCAATCCGGTCATCAACAAAATATCAGATAAACAAGAAAAAATAATTGATCAAATCATTTTTTTGGGAAACATGGAGCAAAATGTTTTTGCATTTTTTGAAAGGCGTCAACAACTGTATCAACATAATCAAATTTTGCAGTAAATCCCTTCCCAGGAATTAATCCATCTTTATCGATGAAGTTTCTAATTGTGAAATACGGCGTGTCATTGAAATAACTGGATTTAATCCAATTGCCGTTGCCGATATACGCTTTAAACTCTGGCATGTCTGCGAATTTAGATTTTTTTGGAGCCAAGTTTAGAAACACCGCCTTTTGACTCACCTTAGTTTTATCTTCCTTCTTCCCCTTGCGCTTGACTTCTTTGGTCTGTCCCTCCTCGATCACCCCATCATCTTCATCTTCCCCTTCGGAGCTTTCAGCCGGTGGAGTCGGTTGCTTTTTTCCACGTTTAGGAGCAGACTTTGCATGTCGATTCTCCTCCTCTTCTTCATCTTCTTCCTCCTCATAATCCGGGTCAGGTGATGGTCGTTTTCTCGTAGCAGTTCCTCCTGCACTTTTTCCATCCTTTGCCGGACGACCGCGACCTCTCCCATTTGCTGCTCGGGTAGGTGCCTTGCAGTTTCGTTTTTTAGTTGGAGACTTTGGAGTAGAAGTAGTTTTAGCCACGACCTCAAAGTCAGAGTCCTCCTCTTCAGCGGAAGAATAGACAAACTTTTGGCTCGACATGCTATCATGATATATGCAACAAATATTAGTGATTTTGTTTTGCTTTATGTTCAAAAATCTTCGTATATTCGAAATTATCGTGTACCTTTTTTGTAATAGAAACTTCAAAATTTGGAAATTATGAAGTGTAGTTATTTTACGTTTGTTGAGAATAAGAAAGAAATGCGATTGAGATACCAGAAAAGACTGATGCTGAAGAACCGCATGAAAGAGCTATTTATACAAGCAAGCTCGCGGAAATTCGTGCTAAAAGACCTTTATTTTGAATTGGTTGTAAATCCAGAATTTCAGATAACAATGATATATAATAGTAAAGAAAAAATTCAAATTTGGATTAAAACTAGTTGAAAGAACATTTTTCTATAAAATGATAACAGATACAATATAAATCCGGTTCAAAGTTTAAGTCACGTCATAATATTTCCAGAAGAAAATTGAAGATGATGAAAGAAATCCGGTTCAATGTTTAAGTTGAAGGATGTTTCCAGGGTAGAAGCAATGATGTCAAAAATCAGTGTCCGGTTCATAGATAACACTTGGTTATTTTCCAGTGGAGCCCACCCCTCCTTCACCTCTTTCTGTTGGATCAAGTTCCTATAATGCATGAATAGATATAATAAATGGTAATATTGTTGTATTGATAATATTCTATTCTCGTAAACTTAAAAATCGCTTTTATCACCTTCACAATTTTCACTGGGTAGTCAGCCATTCTAAACAAGAGAAGTTGGACAAAACGACAACCCCCCACAATGAGTACATCCTGATCTGATGTGTTCGTTAGAAACGCCATTATCTCGCCACGGTAGTCGCTGTCTATATAGTATAGGGAATACACCATGTTGATGTAAAACAAAAATTTATCGGAACTAACTAATAACTAATTTACCAATAATTCCTCCAAGCAATAATATCCCCTCTCGTGCCAAACTTGATCGAGCAGCAAGTACTCCTCCGTATCCGGGCGGAATCTGCACACGTAGTCCTGTTTTCACTTGTGTTGTCCTCCCATGAGAGATCAGCACAGTTTCAGGACTAACATAAATAATACATTGCATAACTGGGAACAAAAGAAAGAATCTACTGCTGATATGCTCTTACCATGTTATATCATACCCTACACTCCCAGGGGTGGCTCGAGTAGGAGGCTTTGTGTCCTCGTCAATAAGAACAACTTTTATTGTTTCAGAATCTTCCACCTTACGAATATTTCCAGTTTTATCTTTCAAAACTGGAATCTTTTCAGGTTCCAACCTTTCTGCCATATTCCTTATTGCTTGTGATAGAGTTAGTAGAGTATAATAGTCCATACCAAATTATGGAATGATAGCAGTTTGTAGATCCTTTCTTTCTTATATATGCCAAAATTTTGTATAAAAGCAACTGAAATGTAGGAGAGAATTCGTAAACCTGAATTGGGATTCAAACAGATCAAGTCGCTCACGAATTACAATCATGGTAAGTAACAATAGATTATGTAATATCAACTTTTTTAATAATTGAATTTGTAATTTTCAGAATAATAATCGACCTCCTGCAAAAAAGACGGGTGTGGATGAAATTGATGAAACATTCCAACCGGCTACTCCCATTCCAGAATCCCTTTCCAGCTCATCGTCATCTTCGTCCGCAAGCTCATCTCTTCATTCCATTCCAGACTCGTATTTCATCTCGGATTCATCATCCTCTTCGTCATCCGACACACTTGCGTACATACCTGAAGCACATCAACCAAGGAAAACCTCTACAACATGCAAGCTTTTCACGACAAGTAAGCGTGACAATGACATAATATGTTGCAAGTGTGGTAAAATCCTTAGTAACTACGAGAAAAATCTTGAGAGTGGTATAGCATTATGCCCTCGGCATTATGCACTTAGTCGATTACGCTATTTTGATATGTATGGTTCGGTATACACTGATAGGCTAAAATTTTCCAAAAGAAGTCATTCTTTCTGATCAGATGTAGAATCGAATAAATGACCATAACAATATACATGTACTGTTCTTTTAATGCAGTTCATTTTACACTTTTAGATGTAAACAACCTGTGTGTTACTTCAAGTATGAAATCTGGCAGGAGAAAAAATAATGCAACCAATGATCACCTTCCAATCAAACGACCGAAAATCATTTTATTCGCACAGTGCAACTTGTGTTTAAAGAAAATTTATAACTTTGTTAAAGCATTCGACGGTATGAAGCCATATTGCAAGAGACACGATGCATTAAACAAGTTGCAAATGCCAGCCTCAACAAATTTATCTTACATTAAACGAAGAAGATCATTTTAAATAAAATACGTGAAAGTTGAAAATCGAGTAAAACAAACGTGCTGTTTTTCCTGATTGAGGTTTACCCTTGCATTCACCTTACAATGTTTCTAATTAGCATTTGCGTAATCACTCATGTAGAAAAAAATAAAAGCTTGTTGAGTTGAAACGATTATGTCATGATTTTTTACTCTGATGTACAGATGCTTGCCCTACTTATCTTGGTAAAAATGCAAGCGAAGCAAAAACTGCATTTCATACCACGATATCTTGCATACATTGTTTGCATAATACAGCATAAGATGTATTTATGAGAGAATAAACCTTGACCATGATTATAGTTCAAAGTAATATCCAGTATTTTTCACGTGAAGGCGAAATGCATGAGTTTAAACGATTATGGCATGATTTTTTACTCTGATGCGCAAGATGCTTGTTCCACTTATCTTGATAAAAATGCAAGCGAAGCAAAACTGCATTTCATACCGCGATATCTTGCATACATTGTTCCATATTACAGCGTAGGATGTATTTATAAGAGAATAAACCTTGTCCAGGATTATAGCTCAAAGCAATATCCAGTATTTTTCACGTGAAGACGAAATGCATTTTCATACCATTTACTACTTTCATATATTTGAACAAAAGTTACAGTGAGGGTACACTACTATTCACCTTTTTTTTCATGTGACCTAAAGCCAACGGTAGATAGATACAAATGCTGTATCAGCAAGAAGCTGCATTCGTCAATGCAATTAATCTTCCAATAGTTTTGATGCACAGGATGTTCAATTAAATGGAAATAGACAATGTCTTTTTCACGTGAATATAAAATGACATTTTCATACTTGTTTCATATTCGCAATAAAAATATCTGATATATAAAGAACGCGAAACGACGAAACAAGTATCATTTGCAAAATACATTTTTTTCAACTATCATTTCACAATGAAAACCGTTTCCCCTTTTTCGCTATTTTTGCTGTTATGTACCTTGTACTTAGCAGCAGCCTTAGTGGAGACCACCTACAATACAATAGGGCGACAATATCGTTGCCACAAGTGTGTAGGGGATTTTGAAGGTGCTTTTTTCAAAACAGAATTAAGCATACTTTTCCCACGTCAACACGAGAAATTTCGCTTGAGGACCTACGGTTGCTTAAAAAATTATAAGTCTCGTGTAGATTACATTTTACTGCACGGGTTTTTTACTACAAGTTCCTGCTATGGGAACATAACACGTGACGAGCTACAAACAGGTAGGTAATTGATAAAATATTGGTTATAATATTGGATATAAAAAAAATTGGATAAAGAATTTATATGAGGTAGTTGATTTCATGAATTATTGCTTATCTCCAGATTTTTTTCCCTTTCTCTACAACGTGGAACTTTCTGGCATTATGGACACATTGGACGGGTACCAGCGCAAACCACTGGTGGCTTACGAGAACCAGCAAAACCTGCCTGTACATGTGAGTAACGTCACCATAACGAGCATGAAACGAATCAACCTTATAAATGGTAATAATCAAGGTGGGGCATCAAGTCTTCCTGCTGAGGAATTTAATGATCGTCCCTTTTAAATTGACCTTATCATTCAATGCAATTCTTGCGATTCGGCACGTTCTCCACACATTACTTACAGAATAAGATTCTTAAATTGACTAAATAAATTACTTTCCATTGTTAGTTCATATGAATTTGATTGGAAAATAAAAATACGAGCATAAAAAAATGTAATTTTATCGGAAAATGTACTACTGTTTCATTACGTACTGTACGATATAGTATGGGACGTGTTGTGTCATGTTAAACAAAAAAATGAATATTTTCTTCATTGTCGCATATCATATATAATTAAAATAAGCTTACCCATGTTTGTGATGTATCAAATGTGAGCCTCAGTACTGCTACTCATAATAATAGAAAAAGCGAATTGGTATGACGAAGATGTTGGAATGACAGAAGAAGAATAGAAGGCATGGACAATAATTTCAATCACATGTCACTTCCATTTCTAGCTGTGTCACTCAACAGTGAACACCAATTATGCTAAAAAGCTAAAGCGTGAAAGCAAAGCTAAATATGAAAAAACCCTACCATATATGCTGATAGTTAGTTGTAGTCCAGTGTGTCATACCTTGCTTTTCGGGAAAGCAGTTGAACCAGGGTACGCCGGCAAACCCGATTATCCTTCCCCACTTGAACGTAGCCCGCTTTCACTCACCCTGGCCGTGAAACGGCCTATCAAATAACAGGTGATCTAATCGGAGACAAGTGTACCACCTTTGGACGGTCCGTCGGAAGGTCACATTACACCCTCTCTTTTCGACGGCCGGTATGATCAACCTTATACCCCTAACTATCGCGGTAAAAATATATGCAGCCTTCTATAAACCAAAATAGCAAATTCGCTTGCAGTTGCAGATAAGCTGCTATTGTTCTTACCTTAATATGAAATTCCTTCCTGATTCCAATAAATGACTACCATCTACTCATTGTTCAGCTATTTGTAGATCTTCAGATATTTTGATGTGATATTTCCGATATTTCACATAATTTGCACTATAATTACTCACTTGCACCATCGCTTGCATATTATGTTAACTCAAACTTATAATGGAACAATTATACTTAATCTACCGTTCGATTTCCTTAGTTTATTAAATTAGTCCACTAGTCACCTAAGTGGAGTTGAGGATTCAGCAAAAATGGCGGAGGGTGAAAGAAATATCTAGAAGTAAATGATAAAGTTGAGTAAAAGAAATGGTACACTTGTCTACATCTAAAAGTATTCATTCGGGGTGGAATAAGTTTTTTGTTACGTTTGAGCATTGCATGTATAGATAAAGTAGAATTTCAAAAGTTAGAGCAAAACAAGTCAGTTAGTAGTGAAGAGGTATCGCATTCAAGTCCTGTACAGCATAGGTATATACATACAAACTAGATACATATAATCCCACTGATCTACAGCAAGCGTATGATCCAAGCCTCGACTTTTCAAAATCCCCATCAGAGAAATTTTTTTAAAGAAAATCGGTGTTTGTGCCATATGCCTGTCCCGCATATATCTATTTTGTACTACTCACAAGTCAGCTGAATTGTGTGGTGATGGAATGTGGTTAAGTTGATGATTAAGCATTTGACTTTGTGGAGGAGTCTTAAAAAATCGGGGTATGGGTCATATGTCTGATCCTCATACTCTTGCACTACTCTCAAGTCAGCTGTCTTGTAATACACGTAATGGTATATCCCAGTGAAGGTGGTCTCTAGTATAACATGTGAAGCACATAATAAGACTTTGTGCGGTAAAACAAAAATAATCAAATACCCACATTTCACACCATCTGACTCCCACTTTTAATTAATTAAAATGTTTTTCTGCTTCTTTTGCGATAAAGGATTTGCCCAATATATTCATTTAAATGAGCATATCAATTCCCACCTTGAGGAGAAGTGGTTTAAGTGTGAAATCTGTAAACTCAGGTTTCAAACCAGTAAAAATCCTGACACACCATAAAGATAAATCACATAACGGTCAATTTTCTTGTCCAGTATGCGGTTGTCGGTTTGCAACCCCCCGTGGACTGCTAATGCACCGTCGACATTTTCAACACTAAGTAAGTATTAGACTAATAATAATAATCTAAATTAGTAAGTAATGATGAAGCCTATTGATACATGACATGATCCTATTATTTGTTTAGGTGCTGTCTCTTCACTCTTATTCCACATCCGACGTCTCTTAGGGGGACTGGAACGGGAGCATTAGGGAAAGGAGGATCATCATTTTATGAAAAATTAACGTCTGAATAAATGTGAATATGTGAAAAGAAAGTTGCTGTCCACAGTTGACATTCATTTTTATTCATTCATTCACTCTACCTTAATGGTTTTACTAAGTGTGCCGGCACCTACGAACCGCTTTATAACGGTAACGCCCACGAAAGGCGGCATGAGGCCGCCTTTCGTGGGCG
>JAQIXX010007900.1:0-10286 GCA_034700605.1 Willowsia nigromaculata | reverse complement strand
ATTTTCGAGAGAAGATTATTACTGTGGAAGATTGGAGTATAAAAAATAATGCTCAAGTGGTTAGAAAATCATTTTTTAAATATAGCCATTTGGTTCAAGGATAACTGGAAAAGTTGCTCATATCTTAATAATTAAATCATATATCAAGAGATCAAGTCATGACGTACAAAATATTTATTACTTCATATAGGCTTAAAACCACACACACACACACAATACAACAGACACCATGCGTCTCTATCTTCTTGGTTCTATCAAAAAATATGTGCAGCTAAAGAAATAATTGAATAGGTAGATATACGCAGACTTCATTGTACGCTACATGCTATATGCCACACAAACCAGTAGAAAACCAGAAAGAGTATTACAGCCATCAGGAATTATGCAATTCATCTTATTCAACATGATGTCATGCCATATGTACATATATACTCACCAACTTTAACTCTACAGTAATATGAGCTCTGTGAGCATTCATATGTGGACACATTAATTGGGAATTTGATATAAAAAAATTGGAGCTGCTCCGGAGTAATAAAGCGTTTTTAAAAGAATGAAGTATATACACAAGAGATGCAATGTGTTATTAAATTTCAGCATGGTATCCATTTGAAGGGAGTAGGATAGGCTATAAAGGACAAATAGAGTTCAATGGAAAGGTAATATGTGAACACAAGTCCAGCCCTATAGTGAAAAGATCAATTGATTACATGTTTGAAACTGGTAATGTATATAATATGTTTATTGTGTTTTTTAATGTTTTCATATAAAAGAATCTCTGGCTTCGGCAAGAGATTTTTTGGATGATAGGATCAAGATGAATTTGATTATGGGTTTTCACTCTTGGAAAATGAATTTATTATCCAACTGATGATGAAGAAAGGTGTAAGGAGAGAGCCAAAATTCTATTGATGCTGTGTGAGTACGTATACCTCCATAATAATATTACTGCAACATCTACATTCTTCAGGGTTCGGTTTTTCTGATATGCGAAATATGAATTATAAAGGGATATATTTTTTAATACAATTGTAGACCACAAGATGATAATTATCACTCCACAAGATTGCAGATAGTGTTCAACTTTTTGAAAGAAAAAGATGAAAAGAAAATTGCTCCGAGGAGTTGTGGTAAAAATCAAAATGGAGGATGGGCGCAGAGAGAGAAAAATGACCCTTTAGCAGTTCAATGTTCAAAGCAGAAATAGTAGTTGTACTTGGGCCATAATTCTGGAAGTGGCCAAGCCCAAAAACATCATGCTGCGTTAATCTGGAAAATGAAAATAATGCCAATAAATTCTTATAAAGTAAAAAGCGTTTACTCATGATGCGAAGCCGCCTTGATACTTGACTTTTATATAAAAGCCATCATGAAGTTTGTTTCAAATTTCGTAATATCGGACTACCTCTAAATTTCAATTCAAACTTTAAATTCATTAAAAAAATCCGTTTGTATCTCGAGCTCTGCAAAACACACGGGTATAATTAGTCCCAACTCCCAACAGCTTATTTTAATTTGTATCTACCTACCAAGTGTGCTTGTGAGATAGACGAAATTATAACACGCATGAATTATTTCGGCCCTTATATTATTGGAATCGATTAGACCAGAAAAAAGTCAAGTGAATTTTAATTAGGCTCTCTAAACTAAATGAATATTAAAATGAAATGAGACTACACAAATTATTGTAATTTGCAGACAATGCGAAAGTAGGCTTATAACATCATCGATATACAGATCTGCTGTACACGCAATCCAGCATTTCTATATAGGTATATATGGTAAAGCAAAGATCACAGCAATTTAGGTACTACTGATTTATTGACAAATGCATACAGGGTTGTTCTAATTAATACGTCAAGAAACAACCAAGGAGCAACTAGACCGAATTTTTTTTAACTTGTTGGGTAGCCCTCTCTCCAATTCTGGATTTTAGGCTTTATAATCACCATCAAAACAGAAACAGATAATAACATTTCCAGAAAGTCTATAGTACTGTACTGTACTAGAGAGAAAATCATAATGAGGGTTTCGTTTGTAAATATATTAACCTTCCTAATCAGTTTGTTCTTTCTCTTGGTACATGCATACAAACGCGAATAAAATATTATTATTCCGATTTTGCATTTGTTCACATAAATACCGCCATTTTAAAGCAAATACGATAAATTGAAACACAATGATATCACATAGGTACCTAATGCACTTAATAAATAGTGTAACATCTCCTGTGTAATATTTTCTTACAAAACTTGTTTTGAATTTGACTTTTCTATCAACTCTTGTGCATTCCGCATATTTTATTTGTTAATGAGCCTCATCGACGCTGAACTGATTGTGAGATTAATTTTATGTGGCATGATTGGTTAGATTTTGCAGAAAAAATCAAGTGTTATTTGCTTGGGCTTCAGAAGCACTTGCAATTCGAATGATTTAAAAACATGAACTTCTGTGATTGACCTCTCTTATCTCTTTGATTGAACCCCCTACAAAATTAATCCGCTTATATAAATATTATTGTTGCGGTTTAATTTTAGGTTGTAGGTTATATACAACAATTCAGACAAATATTAGTACCGCATCATTTCCGAGAAATTTCTGCTGTCTTCGTCCAAAGATTTTGTTCTCAAGAAAATGTTTCTTTAGCATAGTAATTGCAATTAGTTGAATGTGCCAAATTATTTGTTCCTTGTTTCTTTTGCTCAAATTGCACCGACAAACAAAACGAGCATGTAAAATCAAATTTTTTGAAAATACTACTCATATTTTATAGGCTACTTACATCGTTACAGTATAATTCAGAGCTCTAATAATGACCCTACTTGGCAATTTTTCCCGAGTTTTTCTCAAAACCATACTGCTACATATAATGCGCTAAACCAACTTGGCTCATCAACTTTCGAATAAAATTTTCATATCCCTTAACGAGCCGACTCCCATTTTCTACATTACTTAAGGTTTCTACCGACAAACCAGCATGAAGAAATAAATATACCACATTGGCAGCTGACAACACCATCATCCTTTCATCCTCCTCTCATGATCATATCGTCATACAAGTCATGATCTTCTTCCCATCCACTTTTTTACTGAAATTTGCGAGAACAATCGTAGCAAAAAAAACTATTTTTTGACCAACGAGCCATACACTCCACATGTCCGACCATTGCTCTGCCCGAAGCAGAGAGTACAAGAGGTGGAAAACCAATAAAACACTAATAAAAAGTTGATTGTGCACTTTTTTCTGCTATTCATACATCGTATTTTTGATGGAACAAAAACGCATTTTGTTTATGTATGCAAGCAAGTAAAGTAATCATAATCATATTTGATGATAGTAGTAGCATTTATCATACAAAACGTTGGAAGTTTACTTGTTTGAGTTTGTTGTGATGATGGATATTCATTACTATATTCACCCTTCTTCTCATTCAACCGATATATTTTCCACTTATTCCATAATTTAGATTCATAACAGAAGAATGCTGCACATTTCGCAGTTCGCATTTTAAGAAGTCGTATGATGTAATAAATGGTTATGAAAAATTATGTGCGTGTATACCTTCTTTATATAAAACTGAGAACTGCAATGTATTCTGAACTTTTTTTTAGGGTGGTTTACCTATCTGCCATTTTTTGTGCGTGCCGCGTGCTGTGTAGCTAAGCATACATTACGTGAATATAATATCATTATTTGCATTTCCGCTGTCAGTAAAGTAATTTATTATTTACACTAAACTAAAGCTCTTTCTCACTGCAAATATGTTTTTTTCTGGTAGGCTGAAACCCATTATAAAATGAAATGATTGGAATGGTTGGATGGTCAGATATGATGATGAGTGATGATTTACCTTTTCATCTCGTTTCGTGGCAGAAAGCATTCAACTTTTATAAGGTCCATCAAAAGTAATGACTTTGCATCACATCATTGTTTTAAAGAGTGCTTATAGTACGCGTAATATGGTATCATTTATCATACCACGATAAATGCTTTTCTTCCCAGATTTTTTATATACTTGTTAGCTGAAATTACTTCTCACTCAGACATACCTTTTTAAATACCAATTTGAAAACGAAAATACTAAATAAATAGTAGAACTTACACCCAACAAAGGTAAAAGAACAAATTAATTACTTTGGTGCACTTTGCCCCATATGTTTGTTCTTGTAGAAAGCAAATTCTACGAATCATCTATAGATAAATATTTTTTATATTTATATTTTACTAGTTGAATAATGTTGATTATTGATTTGCGTGATAAAACACCATTTCAATAAACTGATTTACTAAAGCGTTTTACATATGTTCTTATTTCTTAAGAAAAAATACGGATGAAAACATGGGAAACGAGACTGAACAAGTTTGAAACTTTAGAATGAGTAATGCCCGTCATATTGCCCTTCCTTCCTTCCTCGTTATTTAGAATTTTGATTTCCTTTTTTTATCACAAAGATGTTCAAATATTTAACTTGTAGTCATGTTCCTGTAAAAAAGTCGAAATAGTAGACTTGATTTGACCTTGTTGGCCTTGACTTGAGGAAAACCTGTAAAACAGAATGTTCTTGATAATCCTGCAGTAAAGCAATACCAGACTTGGCGACCTCGGCAATTTAAAGCTGATATTTATCCTATTTCGTATCCCCTGGACTGCTTTTTTATTCTTTCAAAAATTTACACACTCTGGCTATTATTAATGTTTACTTTTCGTAAAACGATAATATATAGAACAGATAAGTCATTTCTAGAAAAAAATTATCTTTTTAGAAAGAAAATAGACAAACAAATTATTTGCTTTATTGTTGCATGTCGTAAGCTAGTTTGATATCCTGGCCAAACGCCATCATCACCACCATCGCATCATCGTTATCACTCTCATCAACTTATAGCCTCATCATCATCTATCTCCATAAGCAAGAGACGGATGGAAATGCGTGATGATAGCAATAATAGTAACCGATAAGAAGTATCGTTTTGAAACTGGTAGGTTCGTCGTGCTATTAAACAAGGAAATCTATCAAAATATAATAATAATATGCACTACACCATTTAGTAAGAATGTTATAATGAAAAGGATGGAAAGAAAAATGATTAATAAATGTAGTGCATATTGGTAATAGTTTCAACCAAGGAAAATGGAAATGGACATTATTGCCTTCTAAAACAAAGATAAATTGCTTCCCTTCCTATATCGCTTCTTCCTTTATTCTAACAATTCTAACAACTGCTGAGACTGGAAAGGAAGTAATGGGCTTTTCTAACGATGAGGTGATCAAAGCTCTGATCTAGCGATAGTCTTTTTTAGTATTTACTTACGATTAGTGTAAAAGCAACAAGCACGAAAGGAAAATGGAAGATTATGATAATGTGGTAAAGTAGTCCGGCCCAAATAAATGGACATAGCCAACGGCCATGTTACGCTGGACTTCATCATGAGAACATGATCACTGTCTATTTGCTTTTTGTTATCTTTCTCGTTTTTTTTTTCATGAAACAGCAGCCCCAACTCTAAACGTATATTACGATTATTACTTTTTAAAGTATAAAAGTTAAAAGTACATTTTTGGTCCTTGATAATCTAAATTTCTTATCTTTGTCCTGCAGATCTGGAGGCTATCATCATCAGCGGATGATGAAAACAAAGCTGGTATCTCTGGATAAGATGGGTACTCATAAAAAACATGACCAAGGAAATGGTCTGGGCGATCGAAGAAATGACTTCTGCTGAGAGAACCTGTCTCCTCACAACCCATTACATAATTCACTCAGGTAGGGTCCTTGTCCAGCAGTTCACAATGTAAAATAAATGTAACATTAGGAAGAAGAATGGCCGGGCATGTCGCCGCGAAGAAATCCAGAATATCAGGCTACATTCCTGCAGAGATCATTTCAGGAGATGATCACTATTCACGATAAAATAGTGCTCTTGTAATGTGGTTTGGTTAGGGAGTGTTTTTTTCCTGTGAGCTGAGCTACTACTACCAACTGGCAATAATGGAAGATTTGTTTGCTTTTGTTTTATGACGATATACGATGGCTCTTCTTTCATAAAATATTGCTCACTTCACGCCATAGACGTTGGTCCTGTTAAAACCTTTTAGTAGGAGATGATGACAAATTTTGAAAGCATGAAGATCACTTGAGATAGTTAATACTTAATACGGTTAAGGGCTTGGAAAATTGTAATCTGAAAAGGGTTGGCCATCAGAACTTGAAGATATTAAGCAGACTAGACCACAGGATAACACATTAATGGAGGATATACTATAAACTACACAAAAAATGGTGTCTTTCAAAACATTACATACTGATTTCAAATGATTTACTACGCATAAAGAACAACAAACAATTTAAGATTTTATTTACTTTGAGATTCTTATATGAAGTTACACAGAAGAGTGAGCTAAAAAGCAAATTGAAAAATATTATCCCTTCTACCTCTAAGTTCTTTTACAACAAACATCTCCTGTGGTACAAGCAGAGGAGAAAAGGAACAATAGAACATTAAATATCAGAGCAGTTAAAGATATTCAATAGTTACTTTTATGGGTAGAGAAGGCTTAAGGTAAAAACATTAAAACTGGTGCTTCATTTTGCTATAAAGTTTAAAATAGCAATAATGACTCATTTTTGCAGGTGAGTGGGTATAATTGTAAGAAATATGTAAGTACTATGACCAGTCGCTGTGCCTAAATTAAGAAATTGCAGACTAATCGCAAGTTTGATACGATATAAAATTCATCGACCACTACGTTTTGGTGACATTCGTGGGAAACTTATCGGAACAAGAAGCTACGTAAAATATGATACCCAATAAAGGCCGCAATATAAATTTAAACAGGATCAAGCAATAATTATTACTTGCATTATAAAAATATTTTGTCGTTACCACATTTTATTTAGCCTTTCCCACAGTTTGAGAATGAAGACTAATAAAAGTTTTAAAACACTTTTGTCACCCAACTCATCAGAAATGTTAGTGCATACCGCTGGGAAACATACTACACGCATAAATTTACATCACCCAACGTTTTTTTTGAGTTTCTGGGTGGCTTCTTGGTAATATGGACTCCAGTCGGTCCAGTCCAGTGAGAAAATGTTTACCTTAATCATTCCCTATTGTTAGTATCAAACAAATTTACAATGGTGACCTGATGATAATGATCGTCATAATGGTTTATCATTACCCACTAATCTTAAGTTTCCAGCGACAATTTATTATCCATCTATTGAGTGCACCTTATTGGAAGATGACGCCGACATCCGCATCATGATATGATACCTGTGAACGAGGCGACACTGTAAATCTTCTGTAGCCAATTTTGATGACTAACTGACTCCTGCTATTTTGTTACCCATTCAGCCCTCACAGATGGAAAGTTTTTTTTTCTTTTTACTCTCATTTAAAGAATAAAATTTTCCCAGAAGTAAGAAAGTAGCTCACCTATCCAGGTAGGTATAATCCTACAAATATGATGATGATTACCACAATAAAATTTATATGATGACTCATATTGTTTCTTTGAAAGAATTTATTTGTTTATTGTGCACCATATTTTCTCCAATAATGAGGCAATAAAACCAGGTGAAATAAAGTAAAGGAAAGTCTATGCATCCCAAAAATTATATGAATGATCTGACTTGTACACACAAAAACAAAGCGACTCGCAAAGGTCGTATGGGTGCGATGATTCAAACTTTTAAGAAAACATGAATCCTTAAGCTCTGACCGAGAGAACGTGTAGTTTTCCGAACAGAAGTAGTAGTTTGTTTACTCTAAGGCCCTTTCACGATAACAATGCGTAATAATGATTTAATGGTTACGACATGCAGTGTCGTATCATAAATACCATGCGACCATAAGAAAAAGGGACACATGACCATTTTTCTTCTGAGAAGAGACCTCGCCTTTTGTGCAAAGCGTCTATTACTATTTATTTGTCCAACATTATGCACTGATGCAACAAGAGAACAAGAGAGAAAAACCACGATCTCGATGTCAATGCTCAGGTAACCTTTAATGCATTATTATTCTACTGCGTGGGACCTTTTTGTCACCTGCTGATACAAATAATACACCTACACCTCATTCTCTCATTTTTCCTTTTACAAACAGGTGAATATAAAAGCATTTCGATGATCTACCTTTGACAATGAAATTCAATTTGTGAACTGGGGATGTTCACCATATACTAATATTCTTTATTTGAAGATGTAATGTACGTTTTGAAATGAATCTCTGACAATATATTATGCTGATTGTAAAACGTGAACAGTTGACAAGATATTACCGATGATTTTTTGTTGGAATGTATGAGGTGCCTCTAGTCAACAGTCAGTATGATGACGATCTATGCCGGTGATAATGAACGCAGTGTGGGACACTTTCTTCGTTTCCTTTTACTTTTGTTTCTGTTGGCATCTACCTCGCTGTGAGTGAAGACCCAGTAGTAAACCACAATCTTGCACCGTGGGACACTTGTACTTGATGCCTTTAAAGCTTTTAAATCGTATGGCACATGAGAATGTTTTTTCTTGATCGTAATGACCCTCTTGAATTATTGTTATTACCTGTTGTCATTTCTTGTTATATAACCACCCTTAAAAGATGATTACGACTACTGCTAAGACTGCATCAGCATTCGTTCGGTTTCCCTTCTTTTGTCTTTTCCTTATCACTGTTTTCCTGTCAATACTAAACACCCTAAGCTGTCTGAAGTCACTCGTCGTTTGATTCGTTTGAGGTTTTGGTCGTTGTGAGGTCTTTCCTTTGAAATTTCAGTGAAGGATTTCGTACAAATATTTTGACTTCTCTACAGCATGACGTGTCATACAATAAGGTACACAGTGAAAGAAAAAAGTAAAATGCTTCGTGGCTGTTCGCTAAACCGCATAATATGAACATGTAAAATGAACTAGAAACGAATAGTCCATGCAAACGATTGAATAAAGGATTGCTTTAGAATTTATTTTTCAGGAATGCATAATTTTTACAGACACCACAACTATATTAATATATTATTACGCTTGTATTTAACAGTTAAATTTTAAACTAGTTCTTATTTAAGTTTACAAAGATTTTCCTCCAATTCAAATGTACGATGAATAACAAAAAAGCAGACTAGCTGTATCACAACATGAACTGGTAATAGAAATCTTATCGTTGCTTGCATTTGCGGGGAGAAATCATAGATATTTATCCCTTCTGGAACTGGGCACATAGATCGGCCTTCAATGGCAAACTGTTTGTCTATGAAATGGTTGAGGACAGTAGCAAAGAAGAACATAATGGCAGCCATAAGGTCAATAACGACAACAGCTATAAATGTATCCAGGTCCACTACCGTGTGCTCCCCAAATTTGCCATAAGCGATAATTACGTCTACAAAATACATTTTTACCATCAACAATTTAGTCAACACACTTAACCTAAAAACTAATTTTGAAAATCAAATCATACAAAATAAAATTTTCCCAAAATATGCCATTCCGTAATGATAGATGATAACGAGTTTCCGGAGGAAAGTATTTACAGGACGTCCCCATCCAGAAACATAGGAGAGAAAGAGGAAAAGGAAAGCAACCATTCCCATTCTTCCATGAGTTTTCCTCTCGTAAGAAAAGCAGATTTCTGTTTCATTTTTCGACCTGTGAAGATTGCACAAATCATGAAGATTGCTATATGTAGAATCATCAGATCCAAGTGGCTTCCTAAACGTCTCGTGATGATGAGCCACTAGGTACACTCCTGAAAACACGGATATCCACCCTATATGCGACCAGATTATGTGATTCTGCACATAAATACAAATGAACATTCAATAGCAATAATTGAAGTTTTGTTTTCCATACTGAAGATATATTTTCTTTTCAATTATGTCATACCCATAACCAATTTCCAATACCAAAATAACTGGATCTTTTTTCCATTACGGTGTACTCTTTCATAAATCGAGCAGTGAATGCAATAATGTTTATAGCCACTGTCCAAGTAAATATCATCAACTTTCCATGAAGAACCAAGACAAATTTCTACATATCAAATTAATTCTATTTACAGACAGCCGTTGTACTTGCTAAAAATTATATTGCATACCAAATCAATCTATTGTTAATCTGTATTTTAGTATTACGTTTCCCCAATGGATTGCTGCCACATCAATTTGCTCTGTTAGACTCAAATTACTACATAGTCTACTAGAGAGTTGGTATTCCCCAGTTTCGTTATCTTTTCCATACAAAGGTACGATCCCTAATTGATCTAAATCATCCTTACTGCAAGCACTGG
>JAQIXX010007899.1:0-10287 GCA_034700605.1 Willowsia nigromaculata | reverse complement strand
ATAGCGGATGTGATCGAGTTGCAGGGAATGAGCAACAAGTTTTTTAAAGGGAGACAAGTCATGACTCAGAGTGAAGCCAATACTGTGCTTGGATTTATAACAGAAAATTCAGCGAATCCAATGGCTTTCTCTGCGGCAGGGCTGTTTTGCTTTAGTAGAAATTTGATACTAGTAATTCTCAGCATAATCATTACCTACTTGGTATTCCTCCTCCAAGTGTAGTTTTCCCATTACGCATTACCTAAATAGCAGAGCCTCAATGCATCACATCTTGTAATAATATATTATCTTTATCATAACTATCTGTTCAATGAACCTTCAGCACTGATAGTATTTCCTCATGGCGTACAATCAGAATTACTTTTCAAACTCAGATATAATATAATCACACAATGTTTTTACTCTATTTCTATTCACCATTTTACTGTTATCAATGTGCACGAATTCATACATTTCAAACCAAGCGACTTACCACGGGTTTGGTACTTATTCCTCCGTTATTCACAATCAGTCAATATTAAGCAATAGCTGTTTTATTCATGCTTTGTGGAAAATCCAGTTTTGTTCATTGCTCATACAATATTTGTACACTTTCATTACAAAGAAAACACGCCTCATATTCCGCATTTTTTGTTTACTTCGATTTCAGATGCATACATTGGTGAATTATATAATGTTTAGTATTACACAAAAATAATGCATGAGTTCTGAAAGATTATTAAATGAAATTCATTGTTATCAATCTTGCATTAAAAATTCATACTGTATTTAATAACAATAATAAATACATTATTTTGTAGAAAGACAAAATACCTATGTATACATGCATAATTTGAATAACACTTCTCCCAACCCGTTTACATGCTTCTTAAAGAAGGAGTTACTCATAAACTTAACAAAAGCAAAATTATTTATGGATACACATCAAACGTTTCTTATCTGCTTTTTTTATTAATTCGGTTCACAGTTCACACTTTCATAGTTAACATTTAATTAATCGCATTTTCGTTTTTGCTTTCTACGTGTCGTCATTCTTGAAACTATACGCTTTGCATATTTTAAACCCAAGAGTACCAAAAGAACAGCTATAACTACTACAATAAGGGTTACCCCAATTATCACTAGATAAAGGTCAAGCAGTCTCCGTTGAAACCAACTCTGTTTGATTCCCAATGGTTTCATCAGAGATGTATCGTGTCGGAGAACGTATTCTGTCCAGTACAAAGTGTTATCAAGTGGATCTACTGGTCTGTCCTTGAACATTGCAGAAAGCTTGGCCATTTTGGTCTTCATTCTGAAAAAAAAACATTTAGCATGTAAACAATTTCTATCAGCATCAGTCATAAAATCCTTTCAGCCAAAAAGGTTGGAGACAGATTACATAATACTCATACTTACTTTGCGTCGTATGCGAGATTCCTAATGGCATCTATCATGACACCCTTCGAGATTGTTTGAATTTCAATGTTAATAGCAACTCCAATTTGCTCTAATCTGTCTGCATTGTAGTCTTGATCCGCTACATAATATATCGCAAAAATTATTTCCTCCGCTAGAACATTTCGTTTATACAAACTGTTTGTATCGTAACTGCATACAAACTCCTCCCAAACGGACACCTCGGCGTCTACGGACTAAAAAGTCAGACCCGTTCTTTATTTACAGTAAGCTAGTAAGTACCAAAAATGGGTATGGTGATCATAGGAACTCCATGACAAAATGCTTCTGAAGTACTAGGTCTCCCGGCTTGAGTGATAAATCCTTTAATTTTTGGATGTAAGAGAATGTCATTCTGAGGGAACCATTGACGGAGTAGAAGATTGTCTGGTGTTTTCTCAGGAAGAGATCCACTCCATTTCCAAAGAAATCTCAGCTTTGGAAAGGCAGCAATTGAATCGAAAAATACATTTCTTACATCCAAAGGCATTGTTGCTGGGGAAGCTGCACTTCCAAAACTTACGTAGATAAATCCATCGCTGTCTTGATCCTCAACAAATTTTGATAAATCATTTGGTAGCGGTTTTTGTTCACGAATTTTCTCTTTGCTGCACCACAAACCCGAGTATGACTGGAACATTGGTGGTAACGCAAGTGGATAATCATTAACAAAATGAGTATTTATCAGCACCAAGCTAGCATTACGCTCATAGTTTTCTAGTGGGGGCAGATCCGTCATATTCATCCTTTCAATGATTAGCCTTTCAACTTTACCAAGATTGTCCCAATAACCAAGTCTCCAAACTAGATGCTCCAATGTTGCCCATAACCTCCCCAAAAAGTTCATTTCTGATGGCTTAGGTGGCTTTCCCAAAAATACAATTGATGGTTGAATAGAAGAACTTTCCGGGACTAGTCCGAATCCATCCCAATGATTGGGTAAAAGTGCAGGCACAAATATAACATGTTTTGCTTGAAATCTATTGACCAGTCCATAGATACACTCTCCCATCGATGAATCGATCATAACGAGATCATAGTGAAGATTTGGTCTCCGCATCCACTCCTGAATCTCTGGACTCTCATAGAATGCCACGCACATGTCAAAAGATAACTCAAATACTAATTGCAGTTTCAAATGATTGCTGTTGTTTAGTCGGAGATTGATATCATAGTCGTTCACGTGCTCTTCTATAAGGGAAAACATTTTACTTGGCGTAATTTCCTCAATAGCGGGATGAAGATTCTCTTTGTTCTTGGCAGGGGAAATATGTACGTGATATTGTGACCTTTGTCGGCAAGCTTTTCAGCCAATGGCCAAATGGAAGTTCGATGACTGTGGGTGGCCCACAAGTGGAAAAATAAGATGTTACTGGCATAATTGGGACTGATGTTTAATATTAGGAATAAGGCTGTGAAAGGCACAAACAGCGGCACTAGACTTGACATCTTTAAAAGTTTTAAAATATTTATTTGTTTATTGGCAGAGCTGCTAGATGATTGAACACCAGCAGTGTATCTGGCTGTAATACATAATTCATTCTACTGGTTTTTGCAAACATACTATGTGCATTTATTTAATGCTTGGGCTAAACCACAGGTAGGTAGATATATGTTATGTATTTGGAATTATAAAATTTTCTTTGCCAATTGTGTCGTAGTAGAATTCCACGGCATTATGGAGGAGGATTGCTGGAAATGTCTATCTATTATCTATTCGGAATGCTTGATTCGTGTTTAAACTGAATAGGCAGCTTTGAAGTTGAGAGTTTATTTATGTTAAGTGTGAATAGCATGCATCTTTTAATTCATCACTTACAATGCGAAAACTGGTTTTTCAGTCTTGTGTAAAACCTGCATCTCAGACAAAAAGTGGTCCAGTGTGTTATTCATACTCTGGATAGTTTTTGTTCTTTTGCAACATCTCATCATAATATTACCTACTTTTGCTGTTTGTTTAGGTTTGCGTGTGTTACTATTGCTAACATAATATTTGTTTGCTCTCACCATGCTAAACGATCAGATAAGTCCAAGCAAAGAACGAAAGCTTCATGCAAAATCAAGCGTGGTTATATCTTCTAGACTGGACTTTTTATACAAGATCGATCTAGTAGATAATATTCAGATACAAGGTAAAACCATTTATAGCAAACAAATGACTGAAATGACAATTTTTATTGATTAATTGACGCCACTGATGATGGCTGTAAACGATTTATGAAGAATGAGATTTGGGAAATGGAGGGTATGAATGACATTTTGAAACATTAACTATTTTTTTCTCAATCTTTTGTGATGATTTATGATGGAGGCTGAAATGTACTATGGATACTGCATTATCTGCCTAATTATTAATAAAGCCAAAATTTTAATGGCAAATCATGAATGTATGTTTTCACGTAAAGCAGAAAGATGACACAATTAAGATAGTTAGTATATAAGGACACTCAGCGGTTGTTATTTGAAATCTTTTTTGCACTAACAAAGATATATATTAATGTATTGGAACACATATTTTGCTCTTAGCTTAGTCTAAGTCTTTCGCTTAATCAAATTTACGTTTCTTCATTTGAACCGTGTTGCGTCCTCCCATTAATCGCATGGTGAATTTAAATGCTAAGACAATTGATAATACAGCTATGGTAAATACAACTAAAATTGCTCCAAATATGACTAGATAAACGTCTAGGAGTCGGCGTTGATACCAGGTTTGCTGCATCCCTAATGGCTTAAGTAGTGAAGTGTCATGTCGGAGAACATACTCTGTCCAGTAAAATGCGTTATCCAATGGGTCAATTGGTCTGTCTTTGTATATTGCCGAAAGTTGAGACATTTTCTTCTTGTGCCTGTAGAAAGATGAAAAAAGTACATTGCTTTCAATGGTGCTTAAACTGGGAATCATTTGAACTATAAACGAAGTGTCTGCTTTTTACTTTTCATTGTAAGCGAGATCTTCAATAGCATGCTTCAATTGTTCGGTAGTAATGGATGTGATGTCAAGGTTAACGGCAGCCTCAACGAATTCCAGTCTATCTGCATTGTAGTCTTGGTCACCTATTCAAATCATTTTATGAGATGATGAAAAGAAAAACAGTGTGTATGTAAAAGTTAATTTATTTTGCCTTATCAATTTACCAAATACTGGTACAGTTATCAAAGGAACCCCATGGCATATTGCTTCCGTTGTGCTTGGTCGTCCACTTTGAGTCATAAATCCTTTTATTTTCGGATGTGAAAGCACATCATTTTGGGGAAACCACTTTTGAAGCAGCAAATTGTCAGGTTTGTCCTCAGGCATGGCACCATTCCAGCGCCAAAGGAACTTCAGCTTTGGAAACGCAGAAATAGCTTCAAAGAATTTGTTTAGAATTTCCAATGGCATTGCTGAGACTGAGACAGCACTTCCAAAACTTATGTAAAAGAATCCATCGGTGTTCTCGACGTCAACAAATTTCGCAAGATTGGTTGGAAGCGGTTTCCTCTGCTTTGTCTTCTCTTTACTGCACCATAGGCCAGAATAAGATTGGAACATTGGAGGCAGTGCCATGGGATAATCTTCCACAAAGTGGGCGTTCACCAGCACTAAACTTGCATCCGTCTCAAAGTGTGTCAAAGAAGGCATATTTGTCATATTCATTTTCTCGATGATTAGACGCTCCACTTTTCCAAGATAATCATGGTATCCAAACCTCCAAATAAGTGGCTCCACCGTTGACAAAAGTCGCCCATAAAAGCTCATCTCCGCTGGCTTTGGAGGAAGTCCCAAAAATCTCATTGTTATTGTTGGGGAATAGAGGAGCTTTCTGGAACGATTCTAAATCCGTCCCAATGGTGAGGCAAGATTGCAGGCACAAATATAATATGCTTTGCCTGCAGTTTGTGCACAACTCCATAAATGCATTCTCCCATGGACGAGTCAATCATGACCAAGTCATAGTGAAGATCTGGCCTCTGCATCCATTCTTGAATCTCTGGGCTGTCATAAAACGCCTCGCGCAAATCGATACAAAGGGTGAATGTCTTTTGCAAAATCAAATGGTTGCTGTTGTTCAGTCGGAATTTAATATCATAGTCCTGTACTTCTCGCTCCAGAATGGGAACCATTTTACTTGGAACAATCTGTTCAATCGCGGGATGGAGATTGTCCTTTTTCCTATGCAGGGGAAATATGTATGTGAGATTGTGACCTTTGTCGGCCAACTTTTCAGCTAATGGTCAAATGGAAGTTCGGTGGCTATGGGTGCCTGCCAAATGAAAAAACAAAATGTTGCTACCTTGCACACTATCGCCAATAGTGCCAATTACGGCAACCACTGCTGGAAAAAGAAAATATTTTATTTTGCCCATTATGGCAACAACTTGTATGCAATTTTTTAAATGCTAAAATATTTTGAATGTGAAGATGACTGATCAGGCAGGACATATAGCACACCTCTGTTGTGAATTATTAAAAACTCCGAACTATTTAACTGTGCTCCGGAGTCTATTTGTATATTATAGGTATTTAGCAACTTAGCATTTATCTCATGCGTTAGAACATGCTTCAACGTTATCTTGCTATTTGTAATATTCCATTTTTATCTCTTTAGTAATTGAGAGTATGGTATTTGGTGTCTGCAACTTATAATTTTGAAGTGGAGGTTTTCGCAACAGTCAACTTGTATTCGCATTAGTGCATGTATGCGATTGAATGAATATCCCAAAAAGAAACGATGTCGAAATTTTCACCAGCATGAATATTTGCTGCCTTTCAGAAAGTAAGAGTGAACAGCCCGTGGAAAAATATCTAAACCAAATCATTGCATAATACTTGAAGTCACCCAGGTAGACAAAACCACATTTCAGTCCATGTTTCATTGACTTTAAAGGTTATCTTTTTGGCAATGCGTAATGACTAATTTATTGTATACTTTCCGATGAATGAATTTAAATAAAGAAATCACGAAGCTTATTTCGGACTGATAATTAAAAACTCGGAAATAAATGCAAGGTTAAGTGCACACATATGTGGTAATTTACAATGCCAAAATTCTACTGCAACATATCATGTATCAATGTAATAGCTGCCTCGTCAAGATAACATTTAAAAAAGCTTTGTTCACTTTTATCCTTGTAATCAGCAACAGCAGGAGAGCGATATATATCTGTTAAGCACTAAACACAAGAATATTGTTAATCTGGGTTTTTTTATCAATCGTTTCAGTTTGGATATCGAGCATTGTTTCATTTTAGCTGTGCAAACTTTTATGAAATAAATACGTCAGTTTAAAAAATCAAACAAATTCAACATCTTGGTAATGGTAAACAACATGAATTGTTTTTGATAGGTCAGTTCTTGCAATTGGGAGTTTCAATGGAGGAGAAATTTTATGAAAGTCAAGTGCTTTTCATTTATTGTAAGCAAGCAAATCTTCTGATATTATATATTTAATTAATTATTAATTATGGGATACTTAAAACCACTTAAATCGAATCAAAATACATTAGCCCAGCTTTAATCTTTTCCAATTTTGGAGAATGGGTAATGTGCTGAATGGAATATATTAATCAGCAATAAGAATATTTATTGGAGAAGACGAACAAAATTTGGAAGCCCTCAGACGAGATAAAGATTTAATTTTTTTAAGTTGAGGTGATAAATATTAGGAATATTTTTATTTTGAAGCATGCTTCTTAAAAATACTTACTTTTAATTCAAGCTGAATTGATTATAATTTCATTAACCTATTAATTTTGTAAACCAAAAAAAGTCCACAGTGATTAATACCATTTTGAAAACTTAATAATCTATCTTTAAGCATTTGCTACTTTACAATGTTATAAAATATAAACTGCAAGCATAATGTAGATACTGCATACATAGAGTAGCCAGATGGCAACATTCTCCTCAAGTACTTAATCGACCTGATAATGACTTACTTTTTTAGTATATCAGCGTTTGCTAGTCAACAACAACAAATTTACAGTACAAGAATTCCCTAAATCTAAACAATTTAGTGGTGTAAGCGGCTCCACAAAGTTGAGCGATCCAAACCGGACTTTGATTGCGCTGCAACTTTTGTAAAATCTTTTTCTCCAAGGCAAATTAATGCCATTTGATTTCTTACACATTATTAGACTTTGCATCATTTCCTTAAATATCTCACGTGACCTGGCATAAACTTGACCCATAAGTCCAAGAACTATAATGATCGATGATGCTGTATCAATAAACAGGAGAGCAAAT
Source organism: Willowsia nigromaculata (assembly GCA_034700605.1). Lineage (NCBI taxonomy): Eukaryota > Metazoa > Arthropoda > Collembola > Entomobryomorpha > Entomobryidae > Willowsia > Willowsia nigromaculata. The sequence goes on along the minus strand of JAQIXX010007899.1, from coordinate 2,624 downwards.
ATTGCTAATTGTGGAGCATTTTCTTTGACCCACGGAGTTCTAACCAAAATTGTTAGACCAATGGATTGAACTCCTGTTGCGCAAACAACAATAATGCTCATAAAAACTTTCTGCTGAATTTCGTTCATGAGAATTGCCAAGACTTGTAATGTACGATATAAAGTTGACTCCTGCATAGATGATAAGACTCTCTTTACAGCAACTTCCTTGTACCTGTAGACAAACATCTCATTGTTTAATAAATAAAGCATTTCAAAAATATTGTAAAGTATTAGATTCACTAAATAGTATAAAAGCTGTTTACATTTCTAAATACGTCCGCATATTTGTTGAGCTCAGCATGACAATTCCCAACATGGAAACGCCGGTAACGTTTAAAGAAAAGCTCCATACACAGTGGTTCAAAACAAGTATAAGAAATTTTGATGCTTTTCCACACATTGTACATGAAATGCTTTCCCAAATGTTCCAGCACTCTGGAACAAGCTAATAAGCTAAAATTGATGGATTGCATGGATTGTTCCAGTGAAGTCCAAAGAGGAACAGGCTAGGCAATGGAATAATTGTAACATAAACTGCATATGAAAGACAAATGTTAAGGTTAGCTGTGACTGACATTTGTATATGCATTGGATTTGTGTTTGGAGCGAGCTTGGGAAACATCAGAAGTCCGTTGACATACGCACAGATTTGGCTTGCATTCCGTCTACACACCTCAACTAATCCATGAGTCCAAACAAGTATACTTAGGCCTATCACGTAAATATATTTCTGGATGGAATCCCATTTAGCTGTGGTCATAACAAAATAGAATCCCTGGACCATGATTATGAGAATACATAATGCATGTAAACGAATTTTCCGTTTTAGGAAACCAATTTTGGAATGACAATTTTGAAAAATTTTCATTTGTTTGTTGACAGGATCCCAGTAAAATATCACGCTGCCCAATAATCCTGCCAAATGAAACAACAGCCCAAACAATTTCAAGTGTTTCTGTAACATATTTGTTTACTTCAAGATCGCTTTGCAACCTATAACTTCTGCTACAAAAAACTTTTTGATTTTTGCTTTAAGGTGAGAATGCCTTGATTTACGACTCAGTATTGTCCTAAATTTTGTTTGTTGAGCAACAAAACTGAGGCTTTACATTTAATTAAAAGTTTCAATATAACTGTTTTGTTGGAATTTTCCATGAAAAAATTAATATTTCGAGTGGATTTAATAAGTGTGGTTATATCTGCACTAATTAAATGGTGCATGCTATAATAAAATAATATGTTATTATTAGTTATTGGAAAAAGGCGTTTTAATTTTTGCTTAAGGATAAGAATACGTGATTTACAAGTAGTAAAGTATTATCCTAAATTATTTTAGGAAACCTGAAGCTTTGTAATTTCAGTATAACTGTTTTAATGAAATTTGCCAGGAAGCAATAAACATTTACAGGGGTAGCGTAAGCTTAGTAGGCGTCATTATGTCCACCCCTATCAAATAAAAGAAGTGTACCTATGCTATGTTAACAGAAGATTTATATCACTCGTCAGTGTTTTCAAATTTATGTTAGATAAATTACATGTTAAGATTAATCAATACTTTGGTTTAAATGTTTTTGGAAGTTCGAAAATTTCACTAGGTTCGGTTACTGAATCTATGTTGTTTCGAGATTGTTATCAAAGGAGGAAGCTCCTAATTCAAAGTAGTACTTTATGTTTAGCCAAATAAATTTTCTGTTAATTAACAAATTTGAAAATAAATCAGATACCAATCTGATATGCTTGACAATCCGTGTAATTTAGAAATTAAAAACATATATATTTTTTAAAATTCAATGTCAATAATAAATGCATTATCTTATTTGCTTAAAAATGAAATCAATTGTTTTGGTTATATCTTAAACTAAAAACAATATTTACAAAGGATGATTGTGAAACGAAAACAAATAAATGATTTATCTCAGTACATATTATACTTCAAGTTTACAATTTATTATGCATGTAATGAAATCCAGAAAGCCTTAGTATATACTTTCAATACATCCGTTTCTATTTGTTCCTGTAAAGTCTTTTATTCCAAATCGCAGGAAATCAAAGAATCCATATGAAACCGACACTATCAGTTCTGCAACACAAACATAATGCAATGCCGAATGGTGAGAAACATATTTAAAGACTTTAACAATGTTTCATTTCAACAATCCAATGCATAACATATCATTTACTGTACTTGATGATGATCCAATAAAATGCTGATTTTGATTTACTTTGAGTTTGAGCAACGAGCTTGCATCCTTTCATGCATGGAATAGGGTTTATAGAAATTCAAGAGTGCAAGGACCTTCGCGGAAAGATTATTATTATAACAGACTGTAAATGTATATTTTAAAAAAATGGGAACACTTTAATTTGATAAGCATCGCTTATCAATCAAAAACTTGCTGACAAGTCAAAGAGGTTTCACAAGAATCGAATATCAAAATACTTGATGGAAGTCCCCCCCATGGGATTTTTTTCACATGGCGACATGAAACGCACTTTATTTACTGTTTTTTTTTTAAATAATAATATTCAGCAGGATTTAGGACACAGAGAATATATTGAAAGGTCAAATGAGCACAATTGGCC
>JAQIXX010007898.1:0-10287 GCA_034700605.1 Willowsia nigromaculata | reverse complement strand
ACTTCTGAGCAGTTTCTCATGATTGTTGTCCCTGACGGAGTGGGAGGCCAGCAATAATGATGGTCCCATGTCGCATTGCAATATGTTCCTGAATATGAGGAAATTTTTATGATAATGAGCAACAAAATATATGTGGTTGAAATGGAGTATACCTTCAACCAGCTTGGTTTGTACGGTAAACCACATCTTGAGAAGACATCGTACTCCAGATATTGAGCTGACTGAGCTTAGTTGCGATTTTTGCCAGAAGCTCAAGTTACGAATCGCATTGCCCCAAAACGGTAACGGATCGTAGTCCGTGGAGAATTCGGTGTCGTTTTCGTTGCTAAAGTGCATTTTGAAGCGTACATTTACATTTAATATGGTCTAAAAGCTTTCACCAAACGCACTATAATCCCACTTTTTGAGAGAATGTGTTTTCATGCACATCAACACAACAAACTTTATACAATGATTATTCCTTATTTTGATGTTTCATACATTTTTATTTTATAAAACGCGAACCTTAAGTGTTGACTGCCGTAACGTAAAACTTTGGTTTTACTTTCACTCAAAACATTTTAAGAGCATGCACAAACAATTGTGTGCAATACATTGTTGGTGTAGGATATATTTGCTGGGGCAATTTCTACAAGCACTTATTTTGAAGAAACTCCGTCACAAAATTGTTAAGCTTCCAAATCGTTTAATGGCAAGTTAATATGGCGTATTCAAAATGAAAGAGAAAGGTTCAAAATAGCAAAATACCCTCAAGAAACTGGTATGAAGCACATTATGTTATCTAGTTACATTCAAGGTAATTTTGAAATTAAAACCAGTTGATAGACAATTACACGCTCACACAAAATGTATCGTGCATAAACAATTCAAGAAGAATAAACTTTTAATATCACAATTTATGATAACTCTTTTATTCCAAAATGTTATGCAGGAAAAGTATGATCAATTTTTTAGTATTTCCGTGACCTTGGTATTAGAATCATTATTGTCAAGTGAAAGATGATTTCAGCCAAGACTTATGGTAGAAAATATCAAATATTGTATTTCACTGGAAACTTGATAAGGTAGTAGCTGTGATGCAAGCTAAAGTATTTTCATGCAGAACCAACAAAAAACTTGCTTGTGTACGAAAAGCGATTTAAGTGTGCTGCAACTTAGATGACGTGTTTACCAATGGACAGTCTAGAGACTACTGAAGGGGTTTAGCCCACATAGTTTGCGTTTTCTTTTCCGTCCATGAGACTTTACTTTCTCCCACTCAATACGGAACTGAGGAAGCACCAATGCTTCAGAGATTAAAGAAAACACTATTCGGGCTTCTATCCAAGAATGTTTGCACTTTCTCCAGATTGTAAACATGCAGACTGGACGTTTTGAGAATCTCTTGTGTTAAATGCAATGTTTTAGTTTATAAAAAAATCCTATGTTGTGATATTGCGAGCTTGTAAACAATTGCGAAAATTTATTTATTCCATTTTCTCGCTAAATACTACATCATTCTTGCGCTCTTAATTATGTTCGTCATGTAATCTTAGAGGTAACGAATATAACGCATTATAAAACTCTTTCGTAGACACCAATTATTTATATGAATATACCGTTCCAGTTCGAAAATAACTGTAATCCCTTTCAAAAACATCTAAAATATTCTTATAAAGAAATCGCTCATCTTTTAGGAAGTAAACAACATCACAGTAAAAAAATATGAAAAGCATAGTCAATGCTTTAATAAGCATAAGAATAAAAGCCTCGACATACATTACTTCTGCTTGTGATTTCCAACCAACTGGGACTAGGCCATATTGAGGATCAACTACGCATTTCCGAACTCTATTCCAGATTGTGAAGACGTAAGGTGCAGAGTACAGTACTACTGATAGTGAGAGGAGCTACAAAGGTGCACAAACAAAACTATCTAATAAGAATAAACAAAATCTACTACGGGACTCAAAATTATCATTTTGTTTACTTGTAAATCCTTTAAACCTTTCCTGGTGCTTGCTATACTTTTTTGTGTAAATCTGTTACTTTTATACACACATTTTATATTCAATTCACCTGGCAGCTTATTTTAAGTAGATTGGATTTGACTCTGTAAAAAACATTTCATGCATAATAAAGTGAACACAGTAAAAATTCTGTCAGAATTTGGAAAACGTGTCAACTAGGATCAGAACCTTCTTCTGAACCAACTACATGTTTGCTTCTCAAATCAATTAGGGCAGTTGCATGATTCATAATCAGTGCTACGGTAGTTTTAAAGTGTCAATCACAAACGCGTCTTCCTTCGTGAATCTTTTAGATTACAGCAGGTATCGTATGTTCAGGGAAAGTCAAACCCTAATCATTGTTTAGAGTGTAGCAGGTATTCCTGGGAATCTAGAAGGATATAATAAGGGTTTTAAGACTTTGAAGCATGAAAAATTTTATTGTCAGATTATTTTCAATTTACTGCCTTAGTTCATGCAAAAGACATTTTTCCAACAATGCTTAGAATTTAACCCTGTTTAGTAAAAATGTCAGAATGAAATACATGAAAGATATTTTATGGTTTTCTTCATTTATAATGATTACTTTCACAACAGACTGTATAGCGAATTCCTAATTCACACTATGTTTATGATCCATACTAGTTTTTCCGATGCCTTAAGATTTCAGTGACGTAGACGATGTTAGGCAGCTTAAAATTACCATTGGTAGCAAATATATTGAGTGGTTATTCAGATTTTTGTTAAATTGCGTAACTACCCGTTCATTTGCAAAAAAGCTTAGTTGGAGACACACGTGCAAATATTCTATAAATATAAAAGTATGCCATTGCAGACTGAAACCATGAACTTAAGGTAATGAGAAAAGACTTGAAACGTTTTAAATTGAATTTCATTGTAGTTAATGCAGCATAACATCAAAAAGGATTTTATAAAACAGATTTTCCTAAATACCAACTTAAATTCTTTTTCATCTTGATACTGCTGCATGAAAGGCATCATTAATATTTAATAGCTTTTGTACTGACAAGTTTAAGGCAACGTGAATGAAAGTTTAATGTGTATAATGGAAGTAATATGTTAATGGGATCCAAGGATGCCTAAAACTGTGCATTTCTAGTACGCATACAACTTACAGCTCCAAACCGTGGTAGAAGGTATAATTTCATTACACACGTTCGAATGCGTCTTTGCAAGTAGTAAATTGCGTTACTTTTATCACCACCAGCCACTACTAGTCGTTTCTAGGCTAGTCTAGGCGCTTTCCGGGCAGCCGATTTCCGGGCATGGACCTTTTTCCGGGCAGACCGTTTTTCGGGTAGTACGTTTTCCGGGCAGACAATTTTGCAGGCATGAATATTTTTCATAGCAGTTTATATGTTACGACACTAAGAATGATAGTACGATATCACCAGTTTTTGAAACTCGAATTAGAATTTTGCCATAACGAAAGAGTGTACATTAGATGATCTGGAGCCAAGTATAATCAAGCTTTGAGCTCGTAGTAGAAATATCACCCTAAGGCTTAGCATTTTTGACAAGGCATAGCACCCAAGATTCTTGAGTCAAGAATCAATCATGAAATAAACACACATACATCCAAACGGCTTGATGTTGATTTTTTACTATCATAAAGTACTGCAATCATGAGCACTCCAAAAGCTAATTATTAAGGAGCTTAAGCTTCTTATTGGTTTCGTTTGTGTCTGTCCGTCTGTCTTCTTCTAATCTTTCGTTAGATTTGAGCTCTGAGCGCCACCTAGTGGCGAATTTGACTTTTTAGTGATAAAAGCTTAATAGGAAGCTGGAAAAAGGACTCGGGGGTTTTCGGGGGCCCTCTTTTCAAATCTTTTGTTAGTTTTGAGTTCTGAGCTCTACCTAAAGGAGAATTTGGTTTTTTAGTGATAAAAGCGTCCTATAAAGCTAAAAATTGGTTTCCCGGTACATTTTAAGGTGCAGATTTCGAATTTTTTGTCAGTCTGTCCATTTAATATATTTTTTCTTGGTCAATGGATGCTTACGCTCCTTCGGTACCCCGGTTGTACCGGTGTAGTGGTTTCATCAGGATGTTTGTATGTTAATATTACAAATTATTATATCATATCATACTTTGCTCTTTTATATGAAAAACACTTTTCCTTTCATTACTTTGGGGCTTAAAAACAAAATTAATATAAACCCTATATTGTATAGAAAACAAGTAACTCTAGCAGGACTTGATAATCGCAGTCTTGCGATTTTAATATAAAAGACATGCACTAGAAAGTTTCTCAGATGCATGAGTGTCATCAACTGTCATGAAAATTATTCATGCCTGCAAAACAGTCTGCCCGGAAATCGTACTGCCTGGAAAACGGTCTGCCCGGAAAACGGTCTGCCCGGAAAACGGTCTGCCCGGAAAACGGTCTGCCCGGAAAGCGCCTAGACCCACTACTAGTAGCTGCATATGCATCCTAGAATATAAATTGTGAGTATATAAGCACAGCATACAAAAATGGCAAACAAGTGGTAAACGTTAATGTACGGATGGATATTTTATTTAAAAAATGTGTAACATTGTGCTTGTGTTGACAAATCAGGATGTATAAATAATATTAGACCGGTTCTAGCATACTTACACAAGTAATGTGTCAATACTTGAATGCTTACTGCATTAGAATTCAGCAAAAACTATGCCAGATTCGCATATAAATTGATTCGCACATTCATATATACATTAATATGTGTGAATAGGATCTACGAAAAACTTGCATGACCAAAACAACCACTAAATGCAAAGCAAATTTGATCACACGTCAGACCCAACGGAAATCTGAGGTCCAAAATTTTCCAATGTCATCATAATTGTGGTGATGTGCGCTTTGATGCACATCAGTGATGACATGCTATTTGTGTATTCATTATATTCACAAAAAGACCAGTAATGAAAAACACTCCCATTTGAACAAAAAACAATGGTGTTCATCACAGATTTAGTGCAGCTTTGACAAGCTTTTTCCATTTGCCAAAATATTTGCTTACAATGTTCCCTGTTTTCCCTAATGACACGTTATATGAAGATGCTTCCTAGACTGCAATACCACACTAAACTTAGGAAAACCCATTGCTTCCTATTTCTGCGAAAGTATTGTCGGATGCATTTTATGTATTTCATTGTAAAGTGTTCAATGTGGCTAAACTCATATCTTCTCTTTTGGTGGATAATAAAAAGTCAGGCAAAAATAAATGACGAATGATTCATTGAAAGCAAATTGTGCCCTACCTTTATCCGATGCATAGACCATTTGTTTGCTAAGTCTTGCTATCAGCGACTAAGGAATACAACAAAATTAAGATGTTTGCTTGAAACATGAAAACCCAGCAGTTAAAACCAGATGGTTTTTATCAATTCAATTTGAACTTAAATTTGGGTTTGATAGAAGAGAAAGTGACCACCTATTGAATGTTTTACTTCAGATTTCAGGCATTTTTCATGCTTCCCAGGGTCTCCTATGGCTACGAAACGTTCGCCTAATATATTATTGCAAAACGTGAAAAGAATACGCTACAAAATTCAAATACCTGATGATTTCATTTATTTTCCTTACCACTACAATTGCATAACCGTTGTTAGATCTTGATATACGCCTACTGTATAATTTCCAAGAAAGAAGGGAAAGCCTAGTCGCAAAATAGTGAAAAGTGGTCAGTGTTTACATGTAAGTAAACACGTAGCCATTTTCATGTGTGAATACCAAACGTGCTCCCGAATAAATAAGTGTTCCTTAATAAAATACAGATGCTCCTTGACCAGAAAAAAATTCAGTGTTCCATTGCAACACTAGTTGGCGTTTCGTGGAATGAGCTTCAGACGGAACCCCTAACAATGTTATTTACCATCAGACCGTAGCTACATACATGATTTCAAAGTGATTGTGAAGGTCAGTTAGATTGTATAAAGTTCGTTCCATGTGATTTTTCCAGAGGACTTAAGCTTATGCATTGATGATCATCACATACGCAAGTACCAGACACATAAATAGTTGAAATGGTTATGATGAAATTCGTACTCATGTTCTAACCTTACGAGCAATGACAACTTACATTTGGCTAAATATATGAGCGTATCCAATTTAATGCCAGTTATTTTGCTTGCAAAGCGACATGTGAAAAGGATAGTGAACTATAATCAACACGTAGAATGTCCTTGTCAAAACAATATGAGCCTCAACTAGAATTTCTATGAATATTGTTAACCATCAGACCATAGCTTCATAGGTAATTTCATAGTGTGAAAGTACGTATTTCCAAAGGTTGGTCGGATTCTATAAAAGCTTGTTCTATGTAATTTAACGTAAGATTTAAGCATTTGGGATAGTACTATTCACAAACTAAGGAAACAAACGCATGGGGCTAGACATTGTGAAAACGTTTGTTTTGATAGCTTTTATTGACACAATGAATACGTAAATTTATAGCACGAGAAACGTTAAATATGAAAAAAAATTGAGGAAATGCATGCAAATCTGCATGAAAAATAGAAAAAATTGAATCAAATAGGACAAATATTCACAAATTTTATCCACTATGCAAATTCTAAACCATATTCGAACACATTATATTTATTAAATGCATAGTATATGCATATTGTCATAAAATGGGACAAATTCTAAGTCCTCTTACTCTGGTTATAACCGTACATTGAACTAAGATTATACATCAACATTTCATTTTTCAGCTGTCATCCTAACTATCCTATTGTCTTCGGTCGTCAAACTCACAGACAATTATATATGGATGTTGATATTTGGAGAAAATTTGATTGTTTTCAAAACATCGCAAAATATCCATATGTTCTAAATTGCTTTCAAGTTATATAGAGAGTGCATGATGGAAATCATCATAAAACTTGTCCGTTTTCTCAATATTGTGTACATAGATTTAACGCCATAATTGTTTTCATGTTGGAGAATGGTAAAACCACGTAAGAAACGTGTATTTTACGTCACAATCTCAGGTATTTATCTCCAGATTGTTCAATTCCGAATTGTGTATTTCAACAGTATGTTTGTTTGAACGATCTTGATGGAATATAATATACGAGTGTGTCAGGTAGAGTTTATGCTATCGTAGCGAGAAAGATTTGCTGAAACGATCATAACAAAACAAAGTACGACAGTTAATGGGAACTCATTCTTCAAAATGTCTGCTCTAATCCACATGGCTCGAAATGCGTTTATTTTTACGCAATTTCTGTTGTCATCGGTTTGAAATGCCTAACAATAACGATTACATTTTAGCCGTGAAATACGTTTTATGAACTTTGTGTCCCCGATTGAATCAACCGAATTTCTTTTTCTCAAGGGCACATCGTTTATTCCTTTCACCTATGAGTGTAGTGTGTAGCCCAAGTGAATGAAAGATTTTACAGGAGAGTGTCTCAGGCTATTTACTATAATCTATCCTTGCAAAAATAACAGTTTTAAGTAATGGATCCCATGTAACCTAGTGATAACCGAATTTTTTTATTATAATTCATATTTCTAAACAGAAAGAGAGTAACTCATTCAGTTTACAAATATGTTATAACCAGCTGCATGGTTAAGTTGCATTTTGCATGGGAAATAATTTGCAAATGTGAGTTTCAAGTGCAAGTACAAGTCTCCATGTTACCACAAATGTACAACGAAAATATGCTTGAACATTTTCTTTGAAATCCAAGCCCACCATTACACCAAATCAAATTCAAGCTTTCACTTTTCAATAAATGCACACGCAAATGAAATTGTTCGAAAAGTTTTTGCGTCAGAAACACCAATATTTAGAATGGAAAGTATTTATAATTATTTAAATATCTTCAAAGGAGCCTTGAGGATGTACTGTTCATCACTCTTGAAAAAAGCTTGGAATATGGAGCAGAAATACTAGTAATAGCACTAGATAAAAACATTTCCGCTTCGTCACATACTTGGTATTAACAAAAATATTGTCCACTGTATTCAAAATTCATTCAAAAATGTATTCAAATTTTGTTTATCTCGTGATTTGAGGCTAATTGATTCAAATATTTTGCAGCACGTTTCGTGATATGACTCGAAAATTAGGGGGAAATAAAATATTACAGAATAATGTTACTGCTTCGGGTAATATTTCATAGTAACTTAATCAATGACAAGCGCGTATCATTTTTTAAGATTTAGATTCAACACCGGTTTAGATTCTCTAATATACTATGAAAGGGGTTCCTTAGAAAGCGAAATTTGTTTCAGATGGTTTTGTTTTTTGTTTGAACTTGAATGGATTTCAAAAATTTAATTTGTGATTTGGAATGTGCCCCAATAAAGAAGAGGGTTAGCGCTGTCTTTGCTGCTCCAGTTCATATTTCTGAAATCCTAATTATCAAGTGATTCATTACAGCAATATACATGAAACATAGAGGAAATAAGAGTATCGGAACTAACAAAGTTGCACGCCATCGTGGAAAGACTTTATTTCATTAGATATATCTTTAGAGCACTAAATATTAGAAAATGTTTGTGCCCACATACTTTTGGCAAGTTGACTCGCAATCCGAAACTTTTATTACGCATCATTAAAGTTTTAACCAGGCAACATACTTGTAATTCACAAGAACAAAATATGCTTTCCCACACAAATGTTCCAGACATTTACGTTTATTCTAAACAGCATCATTTCAAGCATATCTCAAAGCCAGATATGTATGTATTTTAAAGTGCCATCTAATACTTTAACTAAATGCTTTTTGGACAATTTGGACTCACCTCTCGTGATCAGAGATCAAAATTAGCAAAGATATTTCAATAAATGAATACTTAACCAATTGAACTTCTATAACTTATATTTAGGGATAGTTTTCATCTCCAAAAGGTAGCAGAACCACTAAAAAATTTGCATTACATTACATCAGATGTTGAAATGTCTGTACATAAAAGTTTGCATTCGGAAATACTTCAATGTCAACTTTTTAAATAATATTTTTTGCATTTAGGTTCATGTGAATGCCAATGAAATACATTTGAGAAAAGCAATAAATGAATACAGTAACAAGCTTTTATTTCCGCTTTGCTTTTCTACGTCGTGTAAATAAAACCGTATTAACTAGTGAAAGAATTTATGCTTTAGAGTAGTTTATGCTTTGTTAAAGTTAGTCTGTCTGTCCGTCTTGCAACACGATAACTACCCTTACCCTTGACGTAGTGACAACAAATTTGTCATGTCTATACGTATGACGTATACTCCATCTCACTGGGAATGGCCATATTGAGTTGGGAGTCAAAAGGTCAAAGGCGTCGGATGTCACAAGGTCAAACATGCAGAAAGGGGGACATTTTCTATGCTTATAAATGGTTATAGGTTTCTTTGCATACAGCAACATAAGGCAAAGGGATCTTCCGAAAACCTATAGGCAAATGAATTTTAGGTACAAGCTGAAGGTCAAATCGTAGTCACAAGCGCGTAGAATAACAATCTTCACAGCGAGAGCCGAAAAATTGTTGCAAGTAGTTGGGATACCAAAATACGTAACATGGCGGTCACATCTTTATGAAGCTGTTTGCTGCGGGTATATAACCGACTAGTTTTACACATGTGTTCACAAGAGTAAGCCATGTGCTATAATTATCATTATAAACAGTGTGTGATTCCTCTTTAAAAAATGACATCACACGTCATGTTTGACACAATAGGGATCAAATTCCGTAAAGGCAGTGGAAGCAGAAATAAACTTCACGTTGTTTCATTCACATAAATCTACGTGTATGTACATTCTTAGGCGGGTAGGTGAAAGCTTTTACAAATAATAGGCAGAAGTACTGGATAACTAGAACTTACAGACGCAGCAATCATTCACGAATTATTCCCAAAACACACAGCTCCCAACAAATCATGTTCTTCCAACTACAACGGACGTTTACATCAGGATGCGATCCGGATGCTATCCTATATTTTCAGCTTCATAATGCTAGCTTGATCTCTTACTATTACTTTTTTTCTAAATATGGATTCCACAAGGTAGAAAATATATCATAATATGGTGGACATGTAAATTCTTACTGATCACGGGAGCGCTGCTCCCAGTTATTAAATTTTTAGTATCAGGGATTGGGTATATGATCAGGGAGCCGTTCTTTTCACGTCATGGTATTTTTATGCGAAATCAGGGATTTTAGCCTGAAATTTTAGCAAATTTCAGGGATTTTGGTCTTAATAGGGATTGTTTGGTGTTATCAGGGATTTTGTTTTGGATCAGGGAAGGGTTTCATCAGGGATTTTTTAGGTTTACCAGGAATGACAAACTTCG
>JAQIXX010007897.1:0-10290 GCA_034700605.1 Willowsia nigromaculata | reverse complement strand
GTTGGAATTAACGTGCAGCAAACAATCAGATCAGCGATGGATAAATGAAGAAGCAAAAGTAAAATTCGTGTGCGCTTTGCTGCATAATCTTTCCAGATAAAATAGAGGACAATGAGATTTCCACTTGCTGCCCCTACAAAAACTACACAGTAGGCCAACACGCAAATTAACGAACTTTTGCTGATCTCACTGAGGCGGGGAGGTAGTTCTAAAGGAATAAATTTCGCTTCTGGGTCAGGTTCATGTGAGCTGTTTTTTATGAAGCTGTCTGAAACGGAGCAATTTGCCCCAAATATGCTACTCTTCATATCAAAATTGTCCATGTTTAGATTTTGATCAGAGATGAGAAGCGTCTTTCCTGCTGCTAGGATGAAAGTGCACTGGCACTGAAATCTTTCGTTACATTGCCTTAACTTTCCCATGAATGAAAGCAAATAGAAAATATATGTAAGCTTTAGTATAAAATATAAGTGGGGTAAAGAAAAGCTTTGATGTGCATTGGATTCTAAAAATTCTTTATACCAAAGGTTTTCTTGCCTTTATGGGACGAGATTATTACTTCCATATTTTCAAGAAATTCAAGTGATTTCCCAAATTCCATTTTGCAACTTTGGTATAAAGTTTTTTATACACAAATGCTCATTTTTATGCGAGGGAGATTTCCGTGGATAAATGAAAATCAAGTAAAAAATCTCTGATTGAAGACAAAAGAACAATCTAAGATAATTTTGAATGATTTGGATGATTGAGCAGTATGCTTATAAAAATTTCTGGAGCAAACAAATATTAAGAAGATTACGTGTTTGTGACTGTAACCCGTACTTGCTTAGTTTGCTAATATATTTATGATTTTAACATTACCTTTCACATATGCGGTTTTTCAGGAATAGTATTCCACTTGCTTATTCTCCGGTTACATTACATATTGGGCTATACCGTATTGCAAAATGTTGGTATTTTCTCTGGGAATGTAGATGCGTAAATTGTCTAACAGAACTTTTCCTGTTGGTTTTTCGGCGGTAGCCTTAATTCGTGAAGTTGCATCGGTTGAAATGTGTTTCGTTTACTAACTGAGACATTTATCCCAACTAACTTGCGGTTTTCCGGAATTCCACATTGACAATTGGTTTTTATCATGATATTCTCTTCCTGTTTTGCATAGAAAAACAGGAAACCACTATTTTAATTAACTAAATTATTCTACGTATTTAGTTAGACATGTAGTATTTTATGAGCATTTACCTTTCATGTCGATATAAATCTTCATATGGATTACAATACATATTTTGCACCTTTACTGCAGTACTAAAATTTTACTGTAGATTTTACCCTATATTAGCCATTTGACAAGGTTACACGGGATCGACTTACAAATACACGTAAGTCCATATCGACCAAGCTACTGACTAAAACGGAATTACTGCGTAAGCTGGGAGGGTGGGAGAGGAAAATATTTGGCATAGCTGCCACTCATATTTCTGAGGTGGTAGTAATCATCCATTGTTACCACAATTTAGCCAACGGTCGGTTGACACCTCCTTGTTTCCTCCTCACCATCCAGGCAGGCCTAAGGCGGAGGAAAAATTCCCACCCCTCCGGAAATATAGCTCTGGATCCCATCAATTATGCCCCACACCTTAGCCATCGGCTTGGGATGCTTGTCTTTGGAACTAAAAGGGGTGTAAACCTTAAAATCCAGCCCCTGAATGCCATGACAGTCATGTCTCAACGCCAGTGAATAGAAAATCAAAATTTAAATGCATGAAATCTTTGTACCGTTAAAACCGTTAATGGTTTAAAAAAAAAATTTACGTGGAAAATGATCGGAGATAAAAATTGCGTTCGAATGATAACATGCATGTCCCATGTTGATTAAGGTGAAATTGGCCGGTTTAAGTGTTTTTAACGGTTGCGGTTGACCGTTTTATCTGAAATTCTTTTCAGCACTATGTTACATAAGAAATATGTGTACCACATTTGGTGTCAATCCGTCAAGTATTTTTGTAGAAATCGTGTACACATACAGACAGACACACGGACAGACAGGATATCCAAAACAGAAACCCCTTATGATGCATATACATACATTCAAGGGTTAATAAAAAAAATGTATTCTTTGCATGCGATATTATATACATACATAAACTAATCCCTAAATTGTCCAAGGGTGATAATGAACTATTTATCTGTATAGAAAATTTGTCTGTTCGTCATCATTTCACCTTGTTTAATTTTTTCTTTTAATTAGTAAAGGAAGGGCTATCAAGAGTCTGATAACTGGACTCCAAAAATGTTTTTTAATGATTTGCATTGATTGTTGAATGAAAAAGGGTTACTCTTTGTAAATGACAAGACATGTAATATACTAATAATATATATGTAGATATAGAAACGTACACAAAAAAAGCAAGGTGGCATAAAAGTACGTTATGCCACTACAATTAAATTCTGTATCAAATTGTTTTAAAATGTTGCAATAATTGCAAAATTCGTTATTTCGAATAAAAAGTCGTTACTTTACAACTAATTTGTTGTTCACTTTAGGGAAACCTTTGCCATATTTAATTCATTCACAAGAAGAAAATATTTTGCAATAGCATTTTCATAAATTTTGTAAGCCTTCTTTGTCAAAGCATTTTATTCATATTTTAGTATAGTAATTTGCAGATTACATTGTAGAGTATTATGAAAGCGGACGAGATTCATTTTTGTCGTCGGATGTTTACCAATCGAAGTACCAGGAATTTTGTTTTTCAACGTATAAAACTAGAAAATTAGCTGTTTATGCGCTGATAACATTCATAGAAAAATATTTGTTTACTTCCATAGTTACTTTATATTTTGTACTAAATGACTAATAAGTTAGGTTAGGTAAAAATTTATAGTCAAAATTGGCTTGATGATTTCTGAAAGCAAAGTGGGGAGTCTTTTATATTTTATTCATCGTGAAAATGATGACCAAAATATTAAAAATATAGTAACTATTAAGCAATATCAGAGGAAAGCATGTCGATAAAAATACACATAGACTTTTTCATGAACAAATATAAAAATGCAATTTCGCGTGTTTTATTTAATGTTTTGAAGGCTTCTTTTATATTTCATACATCAACTACCGTAGGTGTTTTATTAGGTTTAGCGAATTACTTAAAAACGTTAAAAAATAAGTCTCAGTTGATTCAAACAAATTTTTGAAATGAAGTTAGTGATCAGAGAATAAAAGAGAAGAGCTAAAAAATAAATTTCTAGAGGAAATACCAATTTCTTAGGCAATTCAATAGCAGAGAAAACTCATGGAAAATTATGGTCACGTGAAGAGAAACGTAATTCAATTTCGTATTCCACATGGAATGTATAGCACGGTTACAACTACGTGGGTGTGCAGAGGATATTCCTCACATCAAGGCCAAATGGCCGACGACCGGAAAAATCTGAAGAAAAACTTTTACGTCCTTCACATTCAAGAATTCGTGTTTATCATCATAATTCACAAAATCCTTGGGAAAAATAATTTCGCAAGAAATGAATTCATACGAAACTGAATAATGAACTTTTGTGTCTAATTTGCCATGCTTGTATTGCACTAAAAGATCTTTATTATTAAAGGATTTCCACAAAAGTTCAGGTGATGCTCGTCAATTATTCTGATCCCAAATTCAAAATTGAAGGGTTTCAGCTTGTTTCAGAACTGCTAATATAATTTCGCTGAGCTTATTATATGAAATTAGTGTGATGTTTAGCTTTTAAATGAACTGTTCCATGTTATTTTAAGGGTGTAAGCAAAGACCATGAAAAATCTAATTATGAGTCTACAAATGCTTACGGTGGGTATATTGCGTGAGAAGCCATACCAATCAAATGCTCTTATAAACTTTAAGCAAATAGATAAGGTGGAAGCTGTGAAAACGCTTTCTTGACAAATATAAAAAACTAATACAAAAATTACATGGATTTTTAATTTAAATATTTCTTCGTTTTGAATTAGAAAAATCAATTTCAATATAGTCTCAAATTCTCTCCTCCACCTGCATGCCTCAATCAAATGAGCAACTTCTTGGTGGTTAATATGGTCTCGCATTGTACGGATATTCACCCTCCCATTTGATTAGATCATAATCGTTCTCCACTCTTCCTGAGCTCGTTCTTCTATACCCTGCAGAAGCCGGAAGTGAATATAATTCTCTCGGGCATCTGTTAACATGCGGCTCTTTCTCTAAATAAATGTCTAAAATCCCTCCCTCCTCTCAACATTCCAGTTGACGTAGTTGTCAGAGACCTCACTCACTCTTAATCCGGCCAAATTTACAGGTTCATCCACAATAAATTCCAATTGACGATTTCACCTGAGAATCCAAACCCACATATTTTCACATTACTCATGTATTATCTCATTTGTAAAAAACTGAGTAAATTTATATCTTTACCAGGTGACATTCCCAATCCCCAAAAATCTCTCCCGTCCCTCCTCCGACTTAATTTCGTTACTGCACTGCACATAATTGGATATTTTATTATAGTAATAGAAAAACTCAGCACACATTTCTCACTCACACAGTGAAATGTTTCGTAGCCTTGCCTTGACTTTCCCATGAGTGAAAGCAACAGGAACAGAGGAAAAATTTGATGCATATAGAGTTACAACAATTGTATGCCTCAAAGGCTTATTACTTTATCGGATTAGTGTATTAGCTTCGTATTTTCAAGAATTTCTGGTGATTTCCCGATTTCACGTTGCAAATTTGCTATAACGTTTTTTCATAGAAATGCTTACCTGTATAAAATAGAGATTTTAGTGGATAATTGAAAAGCAAGTGGACAATCTCTCCAAGAAATTTCTCTCTCTCTCTACTCGTCTCTCCCAAAAAATAATCTCAGATTGTTTTGGATGATTTGGATGATTGAGCAATAAATTCACAAAAATTTCTGAAACAAACAAGAATTAAGAGTATCACGTGTTCACAACTGTAAGCCTTACTTGCGTACTTCGCAAATACGTTGGATGATTTATATCAAAAAGAATTATGATTTGTGACTTCGCAGAACCGGCAGAATAGGTAGAATTTTTTCTGTATATTTTAATGGAGTAGCCTTCACTCGTGAAGTTCAAATATATTTGGCCTACCAACCAAGACATTTATCCCAACTAACATGCGGTTTTCAGGAAATTCCTTGTGACTATTGGTTTTTATCATGCAATTTTCTTCCTCGTTTTGCTCAGAGAAACAAGAAACCACCATTGGCAAACTGATTTACTCTACCTATTTAGTGAGGCATAATATTTCATGAGTATTTACCTTTTGTATGGATATAAATCTTCATTTGCGTTAGAAAGCATTTTTATTTTAATAAAATACGAGGGGTATTTGTTATGCGGTATTCTTTCTTCGTTCCAAGAAACAAAAAGAACTTTTGACCTCACATACAAAATTTTGTTGTCAATCCTAATTCTCTATTAGTATACTGATATATAAACTGTCAAAAAAGAGTGAGAATGTGGCTGTACGCCATCAAAGTATTTCTTAGTAAAGAAATATGTATGAAGAGGTTTAATATAGGTATTTTAACAGTTTAAAAACATTTTTCTGGCACTGACAGTTGAAATCATGTTGACGTTGTGGCACTAGATTTGAAGTATTTATATTTGTTATTGGATTAACTGGTTCTAAAACGTTGCAATGATGGCAAAATACATTATTACAAATGAAATGTTGTTACGCTACTCGCAATTTGTTGTTCATCAAAAGGAAACGTTTTCCACATTTTTGTTTTAATGGAATTATTTTATTCACAAGAGGAAATCTTTTTGCGTAGGGATTCTCATAAATTCGGTAAAACTTCAAGTTAAAGCATTTCATTAATATTTAAAATGAAAGCATAATTTGCATACTGTATTGTAGAAGATGATAATAGTAGACGAGAGCCATTTTTGCCATTGTATATTTATCAATCATAATACCAGGAATTTGGCTTTTCAGCATATTAAACTGTAAAATCACTAGCTTATATTCTGCATTCTATTAATGGAGAAAATATTGTATGGATTTGAATACTCCCACAATTGCATTATATCTTCCTCAAAATGGCAAAACGGTTCTCTAATCTAATTCTAAAGCAAAGAGATTGAAAAATATGGTAGAAACATTAGGAAATTTGAGAGGAAATCATTGTACTAAATTACAAGCGTTTTTGAACAAATTTGTATGAGAAATTCATTTCGCGTGTGTTTTTATATGCTTTGGAGGCTCTTTTCACATTTTCAATGAATGAAAAAACTTGACATCTAAAACGTAGATGCTGCGTTGGATTTAGGAAATAAAAAAAGCCTTTGAAAAATTAGTTTCAGTTGACTCAAAAATCCTTAAAATGAATTGAGTTGTCAGAGCATAAAAGGAGAATTAGATGTTTCTCGCAAATAAATTTCTGAAGTAAATCTAAATCCTTTGGCAACTCAACAGCACATAAATCTCATGGAAAATAACGGTTACGTAAAAAAGATACCTTATTCGATTTTGTTTTTCATAGGGACATATAGTATGGTTTACAAGTATTTGGCTGTGTAGAACATGTTCAAGGCCAATTCAGCCAAGTACCGGAAAAATCTGAAGAAAAGTTTTATATCCTTCCCGTTAAAGAATTCCTAATAAATTTCATAATTGAAAGAATCCTTGGGGAAAATCATTTCTCAAACGAAAAACTTGTAAGAAATTCAATACCGAACTTGAACAAAGCGTCATTATAAAAAAGTTTACATTTTAAATTGCTAATAATTCTCATGAAATAGCTTTTTGGACCAAACTGCACACGTTATCTGAAAGCCCATAAACAGTGTTTTCACTTACTTGTGCTTTGATTTTTGATGATACCATCACAATTTTACTCATCCGTTTTCCCAAATGAGCTAGGTGCATTCTATGTGGGTTTTGGAAACTCGCTTTTTTTCTTTCATACTTGCATAGACTGAAAAGCCGACTAATTTCAATGTATCAGCAAACCTTAGATTTATAGCCGTAATAAAAAATAATGTAGCTTACGATTATAATTGTTTAAATTCAATACGTAACTTAGTATTTACGTAATAGCTAAATCAAAATGTAAACATTTTAAAAAATGACGTTTTGTATATCTGACTTGTCATGTTTGTATTACACTAAAAGATCTTAATTAGATTAGTAATTCTACCAAAGCTCAGAGGTGGTTCTCGTCAATTCCTTTGGTTCTTGCCAAATTCAAATTATGAGGTTTTCAGCTTGTTTCAGATTTGCTAGAATTATTGTGAGATGTGTAACTTTTCAATGAATTGTTTGCTATTGCTTGAGTTATGTCAAAAACACGAAATATTGACTTAACTGACTGTAAGAACAAAAATGAAGCTTAAGTTTAAATCCAGACGGAAGTGAAAAATTATATTTACGTGGGCGTAAACAAAGACTATTAAAAATTTAATTACGAGGCTCAATATGCGTATAATATTTTGTATAAGTTGTACCCATACCAATCTTCTTTTTTAATAAAATAATTGAATATTTCATAAAGTGTACGGACTTTATTTTTACTCCTTTTTGATTTCGTTCAATAAAAAAGGCAATATGAATATAGTCCACTCTCCACTATCTGCATAGCGCAATCAAAAAAGCAGCTTCTCAATCAAAAAGACATAAATTACTTAAGAAAGAATATTAGTTGCTGAATGCTTCAGCGTAATAAAAAAAATTGTGTGTGATGAAATACGACGGCACATCCGTTACGTTACGTTTAATTACGTTAAAATGAATGTTTTAGAAAGTATATAGAAAGTCCGTTTGAAATAGTAACTATTATTTATTAACAGATTTATAAATAAAATCGACCAAACATTTTTTTGTGAAGAAATTGTTATTTCTACAAAAACCCTTGAACTTGGATATGAAACGATCGGCAACAAATAGATTATGTGGATCAACCCTACTGTTACAGCATGAAATTTTCCATGCAGTTTAACTAAAGCTTCTTTTATTTGCAAACAAACAGTTACAGAGATATATACCGTAGTTATTTTACCACTCTAAGAAGAAAGATTTGGTAGATGAATTGTCTGGAGAAGCTCTCCTGCACAACAAATCATCAACAGCTTACATTATATTTACAAAAAACTCGTTTGTGCTGTAGAATAAATTATCTTTGACCTCCCATAAACAAGGAGAATAATAAAGCGGGAGCAGTTGTTTGCCATGTGCTCATCTAAAGAAAGTAATAGTAGTATTCAGTACTGCGTAAAGTGAAAGTCTGCAAAAATATTAAAACATGTGACAGCTAAACTTTCCAATCTCACGACATTCCACTAAACGTGAAGTTCTTTATAAATAAAAGATTTTGAATGAATATTTCATGGGAAGCAAGTAATGACAAGTAACAATTCTATAGATACAATACTACACATCTGTACAGTGAGTTCTGTGAGCATTTCACACAAAACCTTTTAGCTTGCTTTTGTGGCACAGAATTTGTTAACGCACTACATGAAGCATGACAACTATTGGAACATTTGATTCAATTTTTTTATTATTCGTAGTTTTTATAGTCTAGCAATCCCTCTATAATATTTATTCCATTCAGAATTCCATAATTAAAGAGACCTCCCAATTGCGGATTTTTAGGTAAAGGTAACAACTTGCCGGTATGGAAATTTTTGCAAATGTTGGGAGAGTGCTCTCCCTAAAAATCCCTACGTGAAATCGTGGGCAATTGAAAGAACAACAAATTCATATAGCCGTCAACTTAAAATCCTTGGGACGACAGTTTTTACGTAATGTAAGAATCTACACTTTCATAGCAGCAATTTGCATTTGTATCCAAGATTTGTTCTAATTAATGTACGCGTGCGTTTTTTAAATAACACAAACTATTCATATGGCAATTTAAAGCAGAACATTAGTCCTTCGCCCTTGTACTGAAATGTTCCGTAAATGATTGGGTTGATGCAAGAGTTTCCTACAGCCATTAAAAAGAGCCCATCTTGAACACTGGAGTCCACCTTGGCAGCCCCTTCCCAGTCAATCATATACCTACAGAACAATCCAACTTGGTTTGCTTAAAATGGTTTTACAAATACTTGTTATGTATACGAAGCGAAAGCAAGTTTTGAAATATCTTATTGCCCTCAGAAATGCACACATATTAGGTTTTCACTGTTTGCTCTGCAAAACTATAATTTGTGGAAATACGAATTGTGTGCTTGTAGCTTTCTCCTTAGTCCCTTGTCTGGGATCCTAGATTTTATAATAACGATCTTTGTTTACTCCGAAATGTGTAATAATAGCATTCCAACTATCGTCTAGATTAGTAAACAAGTTCTCATGATTTCGTATCAAAAGACACATTTCTCCCAGCAGTTTGTCGAAGTAGCATACCTGAATTGAATAAATTATGTACAAGTTACTATTTGTAGTGATTTACCAAAGTGTCATGACTGCATACGGTGTCCAGCAAATAACAAATGCAGCCACAATTACAACGGTCATTAAAAGTGTTCGACGTTTTGCTTTTGAAAGATTGGCTTCAACATTATTGTTACATCTCAGCTGCATCACTGGTCGAACACGATTTCCCTCTATATTACAACCGGATGTGATTAAAATAATCAAATTTATGTACATTTTAGTTAATCCTAACATGTAACATGTTACCATTAAAATTACTAAAGTAAATAATAAACCAACCTTGTACATTGTGTCCGAAAATTGCGTTCCTTCTTCGAACTAACCCAGTGCTTACACTTTTCTCCTTAACAATGAGTCCAGGTTGGCGAGACTTTCGAGCAAGTTTAATAATTATGGCAGAATATGTAAGCAATATCACAATAAGCGGTACTATATACATGGCAGCAACGGAAAAGACACTGTAAATTTTCACATTCTCCCAGTCATCAAATACCTTGTTTGTAACACACTGCTGAAATTGAGGAAATTCCGGATGAGTTTCAACACCAAAGAAAATTGCTTGTGGAACAGAAAAGAGTGCAGCTAAACCCCAAGCCAGTTTGAGCATAATCTTAATTTTCTGGTCGTACTCAATTTTGATAGACTGTAACGGAAACACTATTGCAAGGAACCTATCAAAACTGACACAAATTAACACCAAAGAGCTGAGATGCAATCCAAAAGCTCGACAAAACTGAATTAATTTACAAAGTACATTCCCACCAAACCACTGAATAGTTAGTCGCCAAATAACTTCTGTTGGAATTAACGTGCAGCAAACAATCAGATCAGCGATGGATAAATGAAGAAGCAAAAGTAAAATTCGTGTGCGCTT
>JAQIXX010007896.1:0-10291 GCA_034700605.1 Willowsia nigromaculata | reverse complement strand
CATCTCTAATAATTCCCCACCTTAGACATGTGATTTTCGCTAATTCCCCAGGGGAATTATTAGAGCATTTACGGTACCTAAATTGGAAGCGTCAGACTTTTAAGACTGACTAGACTATTCGAACAATGAGTTTTAATTTTCATTGTGTCGCTTGAACTCATATTGTCTAGAAGTTACATCATAATTAAATTATCTTGTTAATGAATGATGAAAGTTTATTAAGGTTATTGCCTTTGTGCTCCTTCCAACTGTACATATGTATCACCTTTACATTTTCAAATTTAAAAGCACAAAAAATAGTCTTTATTTAGTTAAGATTAGTGAAATGATTATGCTGGCTTACAATTACATAGACGTGCGTATGTAATGATGAAGTATTTACAAGCAAAACTTTTAATGCATATACATACATGCATGTTTTTCATCTCAACGTTGACATTTATTCATTTCGTACGTCATCCATGAGGCTTTCTTTGTGGTTACGTAAAATCTTTTCCAGGATTCTGGATAACAACAAGCAGAGTCGGTTGGCTTGTTTTCCTCCAGCTTCAAATTCATTCATGTTTCTCAAGCTTTAGAAATGCATGGCTTGGTACACATGGCTTTTTACTGCTTGCTTACACTGGCTGGAGTCACGTAGACCACACATAATATTGATACGTAAATAAGTACGTATCAGGCTTTTGCATTCTAGAGTTGGCTGTTGCAGAGAAGCGTTAATTTGGGAGAGAAACTATGAACATATTTAGCCGTTTAGCCTATTGATATTCAGTTTTTAAAACATACATTTCCACCGCATTGCTTGCATTTTGGTAACTTGTGATATTTTGAAAGATTTATTTTTAAGCTTTCAAATTTACTTTAGGCTATACCAATTTGGTTTCCCATGCTTATTTTCTTGTGCGTACATTGGAAGCGTATTCCAGTTTTAGTCATGAGTCTAGATGCGTGGGTTTACAATTTGTATGTTGAAAAATGTCACGCTCGATCTACAATTTTCCAAAATGTTTCACAGGTTTACAGTTAGTATGAAGTCTTAGGGATGTATTTTTTATTGAAGCCAACTCGTTTTCGGACTTCGGGAGTATTCGTGAAATCATTCCTTTGTTGTTGTACTGAATGATTGAAAAAAACAGGAGGGTATCACGGCATGTACGAGTTTGACTAGCTAGCACATTGCAATAGAAATGGGGGCCGGAGCATCGCATAATATGCGTATGTTTGAATTTACCTATACATTACGCTTAAGCTTAAAACATTAAATGAAGTAGGTAACTGCACAAAGTGAATTCGATCAATTCATGTAATTTTATTAGCCCACTTACTTCAGTAATTTGATTGTCTTGCTTGATACTAAAATGTCAATAAAGTTATTAGTGAGTGACATGGATGGGCAAGTACACGAATACACAAGTGTCTAATTAGACCACTGACGTTGCTGATGAACTCTTTTAGGTTTGGGATTAATTAAACTCTTTCCATTGGACCTCTGCTCTGCACTTTGTTTCTACCATTCTTAATGCCTAAAACAAGCTCCGCACTCATATTACATACTAAAATGATCGCTAACATTGCAACTTATTAAACTGATCCCGAATTCAATTTCATTCATATTTAGAGTAGGTCGTAGGTAATGCCCTCAATTCTTATTTTCTTTTATATAATTCAGCACGAGTAAAATATCTCCAAGAATTCGGATTAATTACAATCACTTAAAGTCGCTCTCTGCAGACAAGTATTGACATGACATTTGTATGGCAAAATAAAATATGAATCAAAGGCTAATCAAAACGCCTGTTTTTATGCAAAAGTTCCTATTATAGCAGTAAATACTTATGTTGTTTTCAACGAAATCTTCAACATGATATTTCAAAATAATACATTAGAATTTGTTAATGTGTTTTTGTGCTCAACAAATAATGCTACTTTTATTTTTTTAAACAAGAAGAAAGTTCACGGAATTTTAATTTGCTGCGTCATTTTCCAGTATGAAAAATTTAACAAAATTGCTTGTGACAAGCCCTCTTTTACTTTAACGTCTGCGGTCGTGTATGTCTGTAGAGTCGATTCTGACACTTCCAGAGATGGCAATGGTTTGTCGATTAGCATGTTTTCAACTAAATATTGACCAGATACTTTTTCGGACCCTGAAAACACAATTTGAAAAATTATTATACATACTTGATATAACTTATTACAAGCCATCCTCTAGTATTCTACATCACAAGGAAAAGTTTTAATTTTACCTATATATGTGTTGAATAATCTTGCAACAGCAACAGTTTTAACAGAAATAATTTTCGATTGCTGGGTTGCACGGGAAGTTAATAATCCTAAAATCATTGACTTTGCCTGCGCCATTTGTAGTTGAAAGTTGAACATATACGGTGTAGGAATATTGGAAGGATACTCCTCTACAAGATATAATTCCGACTCGGGTAACTGACTTGATACAGTCTCCATCTAAAAGTACAAAATATTCAACGTAAGTTGATTTCAAACAAGTTTGTTGGCAGATGCTAAACAGTCAACAGTGAAATGATGTTTCATACTTCATCTTACCTCTTTCAACAATGTAAGAAAATGCATACGAGGTTTGAACGGGTAGCTAACTTGATGAAATGACTCCACATTTAATCGACAATTAAAATCTTTATCGTTTTTTATATTTGGAAGCCGTTTTGCCAAGCACCAAGATATTCTATCGCCAACTATAATTATGCTTAAGACACTAGATATGCAACTAATTTCTTCACTAGTAGGGACTGGAAACATGGCTGCACTGATACTCACTGGAATGGGCTTATTCAACACACTGCAAAAGAATTTGGACGAACTCTGAAATCAGAAACAAAAAGACTATTCATAGAAAGTTGCTTATTTATGTATTTTAGCTAAATTAATGATTAAACTACACGTTTGAAATGGCTTTAACTTTCTAACATACCTTTGGTCCAATTATGGATATAAGTTGATCTAAATCGGAAATTGATTTTGCATCACTTTCATTTTTCCTTTTGACGACTTCCTCTGCTTTCTTTTTGGGAATGATGTACTTGAGTAAATCCTCCGCTTGTTGCACTTCGTTCACTACTTTCAAAACTTGAATAGCTTCTTCAGGTGTCAGTGAATCCATTTCTGCAACATCTTTGGTGCTTTTTCTAGAAGAAGTAGCGTACTGAAAGGTGTTTGTGTGGAGAAAGCTGCATTGCACTAAACGTGTTGGTGAAAGCAGGTCCTTTGACAATCTCCTCACGGATGAATCATGGAAAAGTGAAGATGTTGTCGTTGCAAATCTCCTCCTACATGCACACTTTGGCGGTGACGTCACGCTGATGGCCTGTGTAAACATGTGGGTCAACCTGATTCGAAAATCTCGAAGCATTTTACACGCTGCAAAAGAATTATTGTCTTTTTGTTTGATGACACATGCAATGCATACAAAATATTTTACACTACTATTCCTATTCCTCTAACTCTTCTTCTTGTAACTGTAACCGTTCCCTTCACATTAACAAATTTCTGTAAAAGTTGCAACAAATTAAAGCTTTGAACATGACAAAGTGCAGCTACTGCGCTGGAGAAATCAAGGAAAGAAAATATTTACATGAACATGAACTACATCTGCAGCCTTCTATATTTGTTGATGGTTTACAAAGAACTTCACATGATATTTTACCGGCGTCATACTCTAAAAATATGGAGGCAATGCAAGACAAGTTTTGCTTTCGTTTGATACTCTGCTCGAGCCTCGAGGTAGGACAGCATATGCATGTGAGCTTGTTTGGTTTTTGTGCAAGCTTTATTTGTCTTTGTTGCTTTTTTCTTTGAAATTTATTATGCACTTAATGCAAGCATAGGGCGAAAGTCAGAGCAATGCAAGGTATCCAGTCAGATGTCTTATATAAAGATGTATAAATTCGTATTTACTAAACAATTGTAATTTAATTGAAGGCTCGGTCAGTTGGAAGGCACGTGCTGCCGTAGTGGCATTAGAGTGATCATTCATGTGGGCATATTTGGGTTTACAGACTGTAATTACATAACAAGACATTGTCAATTGTACTAACTGTAAAATTGCAAAAAAATGCCTGAATGAAGATTTCAATAAGATATCAAGATGACCCTGATAAAGTTTGGAATTAAAGGGCACTTTTAATTACCACTTATATCTCATATTATTATCTATGTACATATGTTAAATTTCAGTGAAAATCACTTTCATTCTTTGAAACTGGCTCTTAAGTCACTGCCAATTTATTAAACTACATGAAAAATTTATGACTATTATGATTCAACCGCACGAATGATTATGGCAGATTTTTTAAGCCGGATTTGTCCAATATTTCAATTTACAAACTATATTACATACCATAATATGCAAGCATGTGAGACTATTGAAACGAATAAGTGTCTTGTATTGGTATTTACAATGAATTAACAATTTACGCAAGTGAACATTAACTAACATCATTCTTTTTTCGTGATGCTCAAGCCATTAGAAGTCTATCTGATAAAAAATCAGAACTCTGATAATGGGGGTACTCGGAGGAAGTAAACGTGCACAAAATACGATTTCATACTATTGGTCAGAGGTCATGTACTTCACTCATTGGTTATCGCTTCGGTAGAAATTTATGAAATTTATGTTTGCATGCACCATTCTACTATTACTCAGTGTTCTGAGTAAGTCTGGTTGCATATGATGTGGACTACTCAATACAAAACTACAAAGCTTATTAATTTGGGCCGAAGGCAGCTTTCGCACTAAACCAATACCACAATATGTCAACGTCCTTCCGGGTGACGCGCTGTCTGTTTTCATGAAGTGCTATAAGCATAAAAAAGACGCTGATTGATTGTTAGCAAAGTTACTAGCAAAAGTTCGCTTGACGAGACTATCATAAATCCCGTTACAGCATAAACGCAGCAATTAATAAATAATTCAACTGGCTGCACCACACGGACGCAGAAACACCGAGCCGACAAAAATGTTAGGTTTGCTTTTCATTCGGCTGTTTAGCACAAGCACAAAAATATTATGCATAACTATAGCTATACTTTCATCAAGATTTGATGGTGCAACAGTGTCAGGTAGTCACGTATTATTTGTATTCATATAAAAAAGACGTGAGTTTTAACAAATAAGATTTTTATGCTAACAGGAGCTTCCGTTGTTTCCACAAATGTCTTCCATAACCAGGACCTAATTCATCGTGAAGGCTGTACGCTAGTGCTTCCCTCAAATCGCCTTTTTGCACCGAGCATTACTGATGAAGTGACGCGAGAGGCATTATTGCCTGTTCAGGATAAACGGGACGCGAACAAATTTTATGTACACGTTAACAAAGACAAAAATATTAGAGTGGATTGTGGAAGAGGGAATACTTTAAGTTTTCATGAAACCTTCTATTACATGAGATTAACATGCGTTAAGGGAGCAGAATTTAGAGTAAGCAATTACGTTTTCTGTCATTTAAATGATCAAAGCAAATACCTAGTTTTAAAATTTTGCATTCTTGAACTAAACCGCAGGATAACGAAGATGAGCTAATTCTTTTAGCAGAGGGAATTCAATGCGACAATCCACGCAAGCCAACCCCAATTGTTTATAGAAATGGAACTTGCTCTGGGAAGGGGACACATTTCAATGTAGAATTTTTGACGGAAACTCCGCCGTAAGTTTTGTGCCATGAAATAGTGTCCATTATTGCGGGAAGAGTCATCGCTAGGATGTCATAAAGTTTCAATTTCCTTTTTGGCATTATATTATATAGTATTATATAGTTTGCCGAGCATTAAGTGCTCACCGCTCTCATAGAATTTTTGTAAAAAAAATTGGTTGCATACGATACATAAATGCATGCATAATTAATGCCAGTTATTTAGCATGACAATTTAACTGCAAAGTAAATGATGATTTACACACTTCTGACAACATACATTCAGTTCATCCTTCCTACAAAAAACATACATTCTAAAGCGAAATCTTTATTTATAAATATTTTTGAAGACGGAAGTACTATTCAACATGTGTGGACGAGGAAACATCAGGAACCTGGTATAGCTCGAGCTATATCGACGGTGCAAGCTTTGCAAATGGATTAGTCGAGGGCTCAGGGAACAGACCAGATTTTCGGGGACAAGAGTTTTATCCATTTGCTATCAAACAAGCATACAAATGGGAGAATGCTTTCGAACACCTCTCTGATTTGGTTTGTATTGCTTCATTACTTCTCCTCGAATTAGCAAAAATGCTTTGACAATATATGCGCTTGGGTAACATCACATGTCGTGGTATAATACAACTTTAGATTTAAAGTTATGAAAACCACATTTTAGAGGGTTGTATAAAAAATCTCATTTCTGTCGTTTTTGTTTAAAATATTTGCACACACTACATTACAGGTACGATATAATTCTATATTATCTAATAGTATCTTTCATCAACAGCTTGGCTCCGAGGAACTTGTGAATAAATACTTCCCATCTCAGCAGTACAGATTTTCTCGGGGTCATTTGTTTCCAAACGCTGACGCAGTCAAACGATTTGAGAAACACGCAACATTCTACTACCTGAACACCGTTCCTCAGTGGCAAATTTTAAATGGAGGAAACTGGGTTGTATGTTTAATCTTTGCTTATTCAACCAAAAACATCTATTCATTTTGCAAGCATCAAAAAATGTTAAGTTATTGCCACTCATGCACATACATATTTTCATGCATGATGGGTTTTTCTTATCGTACGCCAAAATCATAGATCGTGGAACAAGATGTACGAGATCTCGCCAAAGACCTGGGAAAAACATTGCAAGTAGTAACCGGCTCATTTGGCGTTACAAGTTTATATGATGAAAATAATAATGACATTCCGATTTGGCTTGCTCGTGACAATACGGGCAAATTAAGACTGCCCGTACCCAGGTACTTATAATTTGCACAAATATGTAGCTTAATCTATCCATCCAAGCCTCCTCAGCAAATAAAGTGATGAAATATGGAACAGTTGTTGTTGAACATCTTTCCATTTCTGACATACTAGACATGAGTGTGTCATATGTCAACTAATGTCAAAGATGCGTTCTAAATTGTAAAAAAAAATCTTATGCTAGATTCGTATGGAAGGTAGTACATGATCCTGCTGCGAGTGCAGCTGTTGCCATTGTTCAAGTGAACAATCCTTGGGTGTTTCGAGCTGACAGTGACGTTTTATGCAACGATGTCTGCGGCAGTTTGGCATGGCTGAGGTCGTCAGACTTTCTTTCCATCCGTAAGGGTTATACCTACTGCTGTGATGTTAATGAGTTACGTAGAACAATTCCCTTTGTACCTCGGGTACAGTACACAACTTTGTTGGGTGTAGGACACGTTGTAGATAATCAGGGTGATGATGATATTGATAGTGACAGTGAGGACGATGAAGAAGAATCAGACAGTTATGATGATAATTCGTCATCTAGTAGTAGTGGGGAGGACCATAGAAATTATAGAATTAAAGGTTTCAATCACAAATCACCCCCGGGTGTAGTAAATCCTAGCCATAGTATAGCCGAACTCTTTGCAAATGTGCAAATTGGTGGCTAAGACTATTAATTGTATAAAGCGAATGCTATATGCAATAATATCATATCGCAACAGATTTGAATGCAAATGTGGCAAAAGTACATTGGGTAAGTTGCAAAATAAGATGTAGAGTAAAATATAAGAGTTTGCTGATATGACGAGTTTATTTTGAAATGTATAATGTATATCCGTGTATACTTTGGGCTAAACAATAAAAAACCTTCAGAAAATGTTTATTTTCATATCATAAAATCAAGAAATTTTAAAATCGCCTGTACATCACGAGTTCATGCAAAACAATAGGACTTGGAGATAGATTGGGAAATAATGCATTTGATGAGTAATGTAATCATAGAAAGGGAATATCCGTTTAAGATTTTTCCGATTTTCCTTTTGCGTATTCGAAAAACTGAAAACAAAAAAAGTCAGCCTCAACTGAAGTTTATTTTTAGCATCAGTTGTACAATCTCTGTTGCATATCCCATTTGAAAGCATACCATTCCATTTCAACGAAAACGCGTTTCTGATTTTCAAAAGGCAATCCATGCTCTACTAGCTGCTGAAAAATGTGGGTAGATCTTCTTACACCCATTAGAGGAAGTTGAGCTAAATCAATGTACGAGCACAACTCATCGTAATACGTACACTGAAAAATCGAGCAAATAATGCAATACTTTACTTGACATATATTTCAAAATCCTCTACTGTCCGACACATCGTTACATCGCCTCTGTGATGTTCTTTCTCACATAAGTTGTGAAAACATGAGCAACCTCATCTATTTTTTGTCTATTTACTTTTCCGGATGCTTTGCAATGCACAAATTCATCATTCTTCATAATATACCACTTACTTGAGATGTATTACAGATTAAGGATTAAACTAACAAACATTCAGTGTTGTAAAACGTCAACTAGAAAGAAGTGAACACAAGATCATTTGTGCTTCAGTCGCTCACCGGCAGTGAAACAGAGTGAGCTCCAAAATGATTTAGTTGGAATTTCGAAAAACATATCAAACAGATAATATTTTAATTATTATTATCATATCTATAACTTTTGATAGCTTTATTATAAATTCTTTGGTATCAAAAAGGCATGTTTAATGAATTGTGCATTTTCACTTTAAAACTGTTTATCTAACAACGTGACTCTCAGTCAGTAATATACATACCTGTGAAAATGGGTAAAAAGAAGAAGTCAAAGAAAGTGAGTCAAAGTTTGTTAGTCATAAGGAACTATAATTAAAAATAAATATGAAGAAGTTTAATCATATTTCTTTTTCATCAATATTACAAGGCAGGATCATTAGAATCACCAACAGAAATCGAAGACAATACGCCCAGCGTGGACGCTGCTGAGGCGCAAGACTGTTCTCCTGATCCCACTGAGCTTGGACATGTCCTGCAATGTGAGAAAGGACTGCTGGCTTGTGATACTTCTCCTATTTATGGAAGGTATGGAATGATACTCAGTCGGAAGAGTAATTATGCTTATTTATGTAGAGAAATGATTTGTATTTCTCAGGTACTTGAAAACTCAACGTAATCTAAAGAAAGGGGACTTAATATTCTCGGAAAAGTACATCTTAGCTGGACCACAACGAAATTCTGATGTTGTCTGCGTTGGCTGTCATTCCGAGTTTCACGACGGTCAGGAAAGGTACTCGTGGTTTTTATATCTTTTCTTAACTCACTACATAAATGTTTGAGTGGGCTATTCTCATTTAAAATTTCGTGATTCTTTATTGTAGATTAAAATGTCGGTGTGAATGGCCCTTATGTAAACCAGAATGTGGACAGTCAGTATTTCACAAGGACGAATGTAAATTCTTTTTGGAGAAAGCAATTAAGGCAAGAACTTTATAGAATAGGCAATTGAGTGCTCAAATTTTTCAAATGTAAAGTGATTTATGGCCTGTATTTCCACATATCTAAAACATATCTACTAAACACTGCAATATTAGCAAAAATACCCAGCCCAAAAACTTTTAATTTAATTTATGACCCATAACTTTTTTAAACTTTGTACGCAACAGCAGGTTAACTGCTCAGAAATTGACGTGTGAGAATGAAAACTTTATTTGATAATTAACAAGAAGAACCTACGGTTAACAAGACGCAGATGCAGTAATGAAAGATTGACAAGCAGCCAATAATTTTTCCCTAACCCTGTAAGTTGTTTGTTGATGTAATAATTTTGAATCTAGTGCATCGTGCATACATGCTAGATAGCAAGTCCAATATGCGGAGCATAAATGTTTAGAATATTTTCAAGCGATCGAGAGATTTTACTCACAGATTCAGATAGCTGTAGAATCAATTATTTTGAATTTAAGAGGGTAAAAATCATTTTATATTACATCTTGCGAACATATATTACATCTTGCGAACATTATATGTGATATGCCTACCTATATTACCATGCAAAAGGGAAAAGGCTACAAAAAGTTTCAAAATGTGTCTAATTAGAACTTTATTTCATATCGACTGCTGAGTTAAATGATTTATTGCAGTTAATTGCCAAAAATGAGATTTTATAATTTGATCTTTGAATTTTATGAATTTTAAAAGAAACAATCAAAACTATAAAAGCCAAGGATCTTCAATTACAGCAAAAATTTGTTTCAATTACAATTACAAATTACTAAAAAATATTTTGTAATTCGTAATTACAAAATACAAATTACTTTAAAATACTTTGTATTTGCCAATTACAAAATACAAA
>JAQIXX010007895.1:0-10292 GCA_034700605.1 Willowsia nigromaculata | reverse complement strand
TTTGATATACAGTTAATTTTAAAATGGCATTCCGAATTGGGTGATACAAGCTTCCTAATAATATTAAGGATAAGGATGCTGACTTTATATTGGAGCTCGAAAAGCATAAAAGGAGGGCTTGAAAGAGAAACAACTTGGACTGGGACGGGAACTTCAACCATCAACAAAATTTTTAATCACAAGATACAACTGAAGAGCAATAACCCTTTAACACAAATGTCAAAGTTTATTATGTAATGTCATATGGTTTTTGCTTACATTGCAGTAAATCTGTTTAATGATCCTAAAAGTTCCCTAACAGACCATAAAAAGTATTGCTTGGTAATTTGACGCAACTATCAAAGATGCATTGATAATTTATAGTTAACATTTTGAAGGTATTTTAACACGAAATTCAATTGTGTTCTCTCTTGTGATGATAAGGTAGATAAGGTGTTACTTGCCTTTTGAGGATTCATCTTGACAATAAGCAATCTATTATTATTATTACCAACTAAGCAAGGACTTGTTCATATGGAAGTTCATACAAATACGAATGGTGCTCGACGAGCTTCCAAACGCGTCAATATGATACTTATCCACTCACAAAGAACACCATCACCCTCAATTTTGCGATAACCTTGTAGTCTATTTGCAAAGGAGAAATACAGGATGCTATTTGCATTCTGCGTCCATCATTTTGAAATACATTTTTGCAAAATCAGGGCAATATTTATTATAAATATCTAAGTTTCCACTATAGTTACGATTATTCTAATTTGACTATCAAAGTTTTAAAGGTTGTGATATAGAAAATTACATATTTTTACAATTATAATTACACTATGAATTGGGCAATGAAATACATGCAGCTACTTTCTGGTAATAATAAGGATAAGTATTCTGACATTGGTTTGAATTTAGGAGCTTGAAATGCTTTATATGAATGCTTGGAGGAGAAACAAATCGGTGTTTGACGGGAATTTACCCATCAACAAAGCCTTTAATCATAAAAAACCATTGAAGATCACTAGTCCCTTAGCACAAATTTCAAAGTTTATGATGTACTTGTCATACGGTTTTTGCTTAATTTGCAGTAAACATGTTTGGGAATATACCCACAAAAAGGATCATTCTATTCTCATTTTATTAGCATTCTAACCATTTTACTGTTGTATGATTTTTTCTGTACATTTCTTTTCCCCAGGTTTGGATGAAAAAAAATATTTTTTCTAAATAAATATCATACGAAATTCCTAAGGAAAGGCTAAAGCTTTGAAACTCGTGATTCGTGTTGGCATTACTTTTGTGTCCTGCAGAACATCTTCGTACCAACTAGTTCTCACCTCAGTAGTTATATTTTCGTTATATAATATTTCCTGGATGACATGCGCATAAAAACTTGTCTTGGTCGATGGTATCACGGACTAGGTTTTTAGGATGGTATTCTAAGCCAACTTTACAATTTGCGAGTTACCTTTTCACAAAATGAAATTTGAGCTCTTCTTAAAACAAATTATATCAAACAAAAATGCCCGTGTCTTGAAATTGAAATGTTAGAAAGTTTAAAGTATGATTGGATTGAAATTTGTCTTAATTGAATTACATTTGTGTTGGAGTACTAACTGCCGCTATTGTCAGGTACTTCTGTCATTTTGAAATGCATTTTTACAAAATAATCTCATTGTCAAGTTTCAATCATTTAAGTTTCGCTGCTTTCTATACAATCACAAAATATAATTTAAGTATTGTTATTAAATGCTCATTGCGAAAGATTCAAAAACTGGCGTTTAAGTTTCGCAGGTCATTTCGTCACATTTTTATCTGCGTTTGGTAAGATACTTTTTCTGTTGAAATGACAAACCCCATGAAATGCGCATTAGCGTGCCTCACCATGGTTATTTAAGAAACATTTGATCAGAAATGACACATTTTTGAGCGATTTCATGTGCTGAAACTTGGATCCAGATATCATGATAATTCCGGATTAAATTTTTGCACGGGTATTTTAAGGAACTGTTAAATTTTCCTAAGAATTTGTTAAGTCTGTTCTCATAATAAAATTTAATTCAAAGATTAATATCCTTCCGGAAGTGGATAAGAAACTGGGGCATGAAACAGCTGTAGATACTTCCAAAAAATATTAAGACTAAGCATGCTCATGCATTATTTTGGAGTTTTAAAAGCCTAACATGAGTGGTTAGAAGGACAAACCAATCGGATTTGGCAGAGAAATTCACCCATTAACAAGCCTTTCATCGCAAGACACACTTAGAAATTTCGACTCCTTTAGCCCAAATTCCAAAGTTCATTTTCTACTTGTCGTATGGTTTTCACTGACATTGCATTTTTATGTGTATTCCAGGACAATAAGTCCGCATACCTAAGCTATTTTGCAATACATTTATACAAAACAACTTCATAATTAACTTTCAATGTATACAGTTAAAGTTTAATCAAGCCAAATTACCCCGTTGACCAAGTACATTGAATACTATTGTTAACCAATTATTTGCAAAGAGCCATACAGTAGCATAGTATTTGGAATCGGGCAATGCAAACACGTGCGGATACTTTGTATTAGTATTACAGCTCTGAGTGCTGACATTTTATTGGAACTAGAAAAGCATTAAAAGAGGGCTTGAAGGAGGATCCGCTTGGACAGGGACTGCAATTTCACCCATCAACAAAACTTCTAATCACCAGAAACAATTGAAGAGCATTAGCCTTTTAACACAAATGTCAAAAAATATCATGAATTTATCATACGGTTATTGCTTAAATTGCGGTAAACCTGCTTAATGCTCCTAAATGTTCCATAACAGATCATAAAAAATATTGCTTGTTCATTTTACACAACTATCAAAGATGCATTTATTATTCATAGTTTACATCTTGAAGATATTTTAAAACGAAATTCAATTGTGATGTGCTCTGTAATGTGATGATAAGGTAGATGACAATTGACATTTTATTAGGATTTCAAAGCGATATCTGCTACATTAAAAAAATTAGTTTTTTGCCAGCTTAATAAGTCCATATTGAATTGCAGTTAATTTCCTCTACTGATCTTTGCCACATCCAATCAAGGGGGTGATTATTGTTTGCAAAATTTTTGTTTTAGCTGGAATCAGAATTTGGTCATTGAGACTGAAAAGATCCTTCCAAGATGGTCTTTTATCGACGAAACTTAATGCCTTATTGTAGTGCAATTTGAACTGATATTTGGATATAATTGAAAAATAAATATGCTATTTTATAATATATTATTACAAAAAACATAACTAGTCCATCAACAATGAAGATAGCTTGGTGGGAAAAATTTCGTGCCACAGTTTCAGATTAAAATATTAATGAATTTTGCGGAGGGAATTTATATTCTGAACATTTTGTGTTAAATGTAGA
This sequence comes from Willowsia nigromaculata, assembly GCA_034700605.1. NCBI lineage: Eukaryota > Metazoa > Arthropoda > Collembola > Entomobryomorpha > Entomobryidae > Willowsia > Willowsia nigromaculata. The sequence goes on along the minus strand of JAQIXX010007895.1, from coordinate 6,908 downwards.
CAATTTATTTGTCATATCACCTATTGCTAAAGTTACATGCTACTATTTAATTTCCATGGAGCACTTACAGCTACTAAACGACAAGCTTTTTACTGTCCCTACTTCAATGTTACTTCCTCATCTAGAGAAAACAACATTCGCAGTTTTCTCCGAATATCATCACAAACAATCAAAATACGTAATATCTAAAACATGTACGTGAGTTGTCACGTTTCGGGCTAATGTTTTGGGTAAATTTTAATGAAACACAATTTTACTTAATTTACATTCAGCCAGTAAAATTGACAGATCCGATGGATAATCGGATCCGTCATTGAGAATAATTTAAAACTCACTAGCCATCTGTGAAATTGAATGAGTCTCTTTTCATGTGGACTTCAAGTAACTGTTGTCAGCGATCAACTGGCTAAAGACTACTTACATCCAATTTGGAATGATTCTAGACGAACTTGAAAACAATCCAATAGGATAATTATTAATTTACGAAGAACACTATTTCCCTAAATATTACGCTTATATTTTAGTCTGTTTGCAGAAGAGTAGTATAGGAAGCTACGTGCGTTCTGTCTCTGTAATTTTGAAATACATTTTTGCAAAATTATGTCATGATTTATAGTAAATATCTAAGTTTCCATAATATTTTAGATGACCATATATACTACCGGTATGAAAGTTTTAAAGATTTTGATGCTGAAAGTAATCCATTTTAAAAATGATCTTTTTTCACAGCAATTGTTACGTCATTGTTATTCGCACCATCGAAACCGAAAACCTTAGGATCCATCATAGGGTAAATTGCTAATGATTTTGTGTAGGCATTCCAGGGTAATGGATGTCATTAAATCAATTTCACAGAAATATGCTTAAAATCAATGATTGATTTGCGGTAAAAAAGCATTTTAAGTTTACTGTTGAAAAATTCAATCTCTGTGCTATTATTTTCTTGCAATGGATTCCATGAGCTTATAAGAAATTGGAAAGCTCAACCTCATTAAAAAAATCACAAATGATAGGTCGTGGCAGATATGCTCTATACCCACTCATTTGGAGATAGAAGCCCGTTCCCTCTCGGTGTATGCTTCAGAATACTAAGGCTGACATTTTGTTGGAGCTTGGAAAGCATTTAATGAGGGCTTGAAAGAGAAACCTATTGGACTGGGACGGGAACTTCACCCATCAACAAAATTTTTAATCACAAGAAACATTTGAAGAGCATTAGTCCTTCAACACAAATTTCAAAGTTTTTCATGAATTTATCATACGGGTTTTGCTTACATTGCGGTAAATATGTTTAGTGATCCTAAAAGTTTAACAGATCATAAAAATATATTAATTTGTCATTTGACACAATTATCAAAGATGTAGTTATTAATAAGTCCATACCAAATTGCATTTAGTTTCGTCTACTGATCATAACTTCATCCAGACTGACGGATAATTTTTGTTTACAAAACTTCTCGTAGCAGGAATAAGAATTCGTTCATTGAGACTGGAAAGATCCTTCCAAGATGGTCTTTCATCGACGAAACTTTGAACTGTCGTGCATATTCAAATCTATTTTGAAATACATTTTTACCAAATAACATAACTACCTTATTTACTATAAAAATTGCTTAAATAAAGAATAAATTTTCTTAGGAAGAGACAGTTTTAAAACGTGATTTAAAAAAGTGTTCATTTAGATAGTATAGATTAAGTTTGATATTCATTTGAAATTAAAATCATATTCGATATTCTTACTTTTGTGTATCATATTATTTAACGCTACGTAGCTACTTTACATTAATAACGAACAATTCATACTGGAATATTTAGTATAGTTAAAATTCACATACTTAGCGCAAATTCAAATGTAGACAACCCATTTGGCAATGGAGCAGTTGCAAGTATTAACCAACTGATTTTTTGCTGTCTTTATCTTAACTTTACTTATGCATCTAGATAATAAAAGCATTCGCTGTCTTTTGTGAAAATCCCCACACAAACATTCAAAATATGTAACAGCTAACACAATTACAAACTTGTCACCTTTGAGGCTAATTTTACAGTAAATTTTAATAATATTCATTATTCATGAATCAACATTTAGCACCGTACACTTTATAGGTTCATCCCATGAATAATCCGATTCGTCAATGACATTTTTTTCAAAATTCAGAATTAGGTACAGGTCTTCTGAATTAAGCCAGGATTTGTTCATGTGGAAATTCATACAAATACGAATGAATGGTGCTCGATGAGCTTCCAAACGAGCCAAGATGATACTTATCCACTCACAAAGAATACTGTTACCATTAATTTTGCCGATATTATTGTAATCTGCTTGCAGAGGTGAAATACAAGATCCTATTTGCATTCTGCGTCCATAATTTTGAAATACATTTTTGCATAATCATGGTATAATATACTATAAATATTAAAGTTTTTAATATATTTACGATGGTCAAATCTCCTTTGGGTATGAAAGTTTTAAAGATTTTGATGCTGAAAATTATAAATTTTTAAGAGCCATTTTTTTCTGCACATCAATATTTCTTTAACACTAGAATGCATAAAATATTTGCAATTATCCTTCAATATCTTTCGCATTTACATCACCAGTGTAATCAACTAAAGCTAAAGAAGCTCACGATGTATTGTATGAGTTTCTGATTGATGAAGTCCGATCGATGAAAAACACAATAATTCCATTGAATGTTTAAAAAACCTCTTACACCAAGATTCTAGTTACCTAATGATGTCATACATAATTGTAGAGCACGGCAAGTTGGTGTAGGTGCTAGAGCGTTTCATCTCTAGCACCGGGTCCGGGGTTCTATTCCCACCTGCTCTTACAAAAATAAAATTGCTACGACTGTTGTTTCTTGAGGTTAATTCGCTGTAATGGCACTTTCAATAATTTTGCTCCTTAAAGTCGGGGCCGTGTATCTGTGGAGAGAACGAAAAACCCCCGTCTGTGGGTACTCAGCTGGGCGTCAGAACAAATCTGGCATTCCTTCCCAAAATACATACATACATTGTATCATGGCAATGCTGAAATTTGTTTTTTAAAAACATATGTTAGAGTTTCTCGTCTCATTTTAAATTTAGAAGAAAGTGAATGTGAATAAAGGTGGACGGATAGATTTGTCCTTCCTACACAAAAGTCTGACCTGCATTAAGAGTCACTTCAGTGCTTAGGACTCACTCTATTCAATCACTATTGTAAAAAATTATTTTAAATGATTTAAAAAAATCTAACTACGATTCATTCCTGCACGTAGCAAACAGGATAATACTGAGCAAAAGAAAATTGTCATATATGTAAATACATGCAATGCGTTGTAAATAGAAAGGAGTTTATGGGAACCTTCACACAATATGGTATAACGCCATTGTTTTACGAAAGCTCACGAAACAAAATGCAAAAACCGATGATTTGTTGGTTTTACTAATAAACTCAACACTGAGAACAAAAATGTCTTCTTCATGATGGGGCTAATTGGTACAATTTCGTTGCATCTGTCACTAATTCACGGCCCCAAATTCAAATCTGATTCTGCTACATATAGTTAAAAGAATCACAGAAACTAGTAGTACACAGAAGCTACATTGAATAAAGTCCACTTGACCACGTTTTATGTGCTTTGGCTTACACGTTATTGCGAAATAGAAAATTTGTAGAAAATTTATACTTTCGGTATACACCGTGGGCTAAGAAACTTGCTGGTTCTTATGTTTCTATTGTGTATGTTTTGAGCTAGTCGATAAAATCTTTTTCCTCTGAATTTCAATTAGTTATTACATGTTTGTTACCAGCGTATTCGGTTTCAGATACATTTTATTATTGCTAAGTTGATTAGAATCCATTCTGGGAACTTTGGGGGAACACGAGTGAAATGGAATGGAAATGTGTGACGTATGAGAATCATTATTTTTACTAGTTGGGAAAGAATATTTGAACGATTATTATATCTATAATGAATTTCTTTTTGCCTTTTAACGGGTTTTGCAATCTTATTCTGAAAATTGGGGTACAAACCCCAGAAAAAGGGTGATAAATAAGTGCATACCTTTTACCACATATTCTAGAAGTAACCAAATAAGAATAAAGTTTCTGCAGTAAACCGTATGGGCTCATGTTAGTTAGGTATTTGGAATGAAAATTGTGAGGGCATTGTGAGGAAGATATTAGTGATTAATGGGAAAATGGAAATTGAACGAAGGATAGACTAGATGAATATATATTACTGGAACGTAAACATCATTAAATGGTAAAAATTGGGTCATTTCGACATTCTTTTATGATTTTGCTGGCATAAATACATGTATATATAATAAAGTAATTGCATAATTTTAATATTGTAATAATTGTTGTGTGTCTTGGATGGCTTTGCGTTCACATGTTTCAAATCGCTTTGTAGCTGTTCCCCAAGCAAGAGTACGAAGATCTCGCAAATCTTATCAATTTACTATTTAAATTGTCACAAATAGAGTCCTCCTTGGTGGTCAAATTCGTCTATTTTGCGATGCCCTGGAATCTTGTTCTCGCTCTTCCTTCCTGAAAGAGAACGAAAAGCTGCGCATGGACATTACTTCTGTGTTGTTGGCTTTGTTATAATCAAATATATCCATTACAATTTTGCAAAAAACCACACAAAACTTTAAATTCCCTTTAAAGATTCCTATGCTGATTGCTCCTTACAGAGAGTAGCTGTAGATCTCATAATTTGCAATATAATTACTTTTAAGACTATGTATCGAACGGTATACCAAAAACCGGGATATAAAAATTTGAGGTTTTTTCTTCTCTCACTCAGTTTAAAACTACTCATTGTCATACATATCTTGAGTAAATTTTATGTCATGGAAATCCGTCCTTTAATGATGAGCGTCCCTGTTGACCCTAAAAGATTTCCTGGTGAGACAAAAAACCTCTAAAATTCGCTAAAAAAATTCCGCCAAAACCCTGATGAGCAAAAAAAATAGCACTGCCAAAAATATCCTGTTTTTCCGGTAGCAGTGATCGAGACTGTAGAGGAATTCGTGATAAGCAAAGAAACGGGCCCGTGATTACGGAAAAACCCCTATGAGCACAGCTCCGGCGCTCCGTAAAAATGTCTATGTCCAACAGCTTTAACTGGTTCAAAAGAACAATTTGTGCACCGTCCCTCATAAATGTCTCTCATATGGTTCTACTCCCAAGTAATAAACTAATTATTTCTGATTTGGTAATTTAAGATTTGATCGTAAGTACTTTTGTCACGAAGGGATCAGTATTAATTGGAAATACTTGTTTTGTTTTGTAATCTTCGAAATAACAAATAAAGTATTTTTTCCCCTTCCTTTCTGATTGAAATGTATTTTCAAAAATGTATTTCAAATAGTTATGAAAAAAATTAGTGTTTTGTATTTACTTATTGGAACGTAACTACAATTTTTGTATGTTAATTTCAAAATACTAAAAATCTATTTAAGTACTCTTTCAAGCCCAAAGAAGAGCCCAGCGTCTAAAATAAAGTGGTATGTGTGACCAATTGACCAATTGGCATTGAAACATCAACTTTCACTTATATTTGATGGTTTCAATAATTCTCGTGCATTACTTTATTTGCCAGATTGACTACAATGTGAAATAAAAGTGGCTTGGTTGCTAGCTTTTAAGGAATTTATAATTTCTTAGCAACCCCTTTAAATGCCTACAAAAATAAAGGATAGTTAATTACTTTGTTCTTCAATGATATCTATGAACCATCTAATTAAGTTTAATGCACTATTTGCATTCGACATTCCAATTATTTAAATCAAAATGATAGTACTTGAAGTACTCTATTTGATATTTTGTACTTTGTGACGTGAAATATATTTTCTATTTTATGAAAAATACTTGTCGTCCTGTTAAGTAATTTGTATATGAAATAAATAAAAATATTACAAAAGTTTTTTTATTTTGAACTTCAAACTCTGTTTTGGTTAAATAACTGATCCATGTGGTTATATGAACCGAAATGCGAGTTGCCTCACAAAAAGTTAAATATCACATGAAGACAAGTTACTTACATTAAATATTTTGATAATAACATTTGATATTTATGAACTCTCAATATTTAATCTAGATTTTATCAGTTATTATATTTAAAACCAGTCCATACAAATATAATTTCAGGTTAAAAACTTCACATGCCCCTCCGTCTACATACTGCTTCTGTATGTGCCAAAATTATTGCTCGTTTTTATCACGTGATAACGGTATTTACAGGAGTTCGTTCTATAGTTCAATATTTCTTTTATCATGAGACTGACACTTGTATATTTTCATGCTCAATTCATTTTGGAGCTGGGCTGACAATGAAAATATTTTATCTTAGACTTTCTGATAATCTTCATAAATATTTGCATTTGAGAAAATGTATTCGTCTGTTATTGTGTTTTTTATTAAAAAATTGTTATCTATAACTAAGTATTTTAACGAAAGAACTAGGAAATACATTGTGTATTTAAAGGGCTCTCAATTCCTATGACTTTGGCTCCAAAATAATCTCTACTCATAGATTATAATTTGTTACTTAGCAAGTAAACCTTGTGTCGTGTTGTATGGTATTAAATAATCATTGGGTGGAAAAAAGCCTTAACATTTAACAGAAAGTTTTGTGGCAGCACATGACGGACAGAGAGAAAAATGAAAGTTTGCTTGAAATGATAACCTTTCTAGTTTTGAGGGTTAAACAATATAAGGAAAAAGAAAAGTATAATATTGCATTGCATCTGAGCAATACTATAGGATGAGCGCAGACTGAAAAACTGCGCATATTGGTAGAGCATGAGTTCCCTTTTAAATAGTAATACGTAGTAGCGGTTCAACGGATAGCTAAAATTAGGAAGCTTGAATTTATTCGATTAGAATTTTGACTACTCTTTGGCTCATCATG
>JAQIXX010007894.1:0-10292 GCA_034700605.1 Willowsia nigromaculata | reverse complement strand
GGAATGCTTTGTTTTATTGTGTAGCGTCGGAATGTGACTGGCTGGATGATGATGTGAAAGGGTTAAGTGCGAGGGAGATTCAAAAAATCGGGCCTTGCTTTATTTGCCTGCTCTAGAGTACTTATGCTTCTCATCTGCGTCCCGACCTTCGATTCATAAAGCCTTAGCAAAAATAAATGAGCGTTTCAGATCTATCATTTAAAAGTGGCCTTCCTATCAGTAGTAACCGACGCCAGAAATCATTTATCTTAATTTAAAATACTTTAGACTGCAATTAGAGCAGCAGGCTTCACCCCTGAGTTAACTGAACAATTAAATATGCTAATAACTACTACAATAAAAAAAAACCACTTCATCCATTTATCTTTCATCGAAATTAAAATAATTCAATTGTGTCCAAAATCAATCAAATCAAACATTTTATAATGCGAACTTATTTCTTTAGGTGAAGTGCATAATTTATTGAATTACTAGCTCACAAGCTGGCATAACAATTACAATTTCATATAAGTTATTTCAAGTGCTATTTTAATTGGGGATGAGCTGTCTTCTTGTGTCGTTGTAAACTATCGTTTGTTCCAAACGATTTGTTAGGGCACAACTCACATTTGTCACAAGTATGAATGTGAACTCTATTCATTCTAGATGAAGGTAGAAAAGATGAACGAAATCATAATATGATGTACAATAGCGTACGGTGTGTGCGGATCTAACAGTACGTACAATAAAGATCACGATCACGCACACACCGATTACGCATAGTAAAAATAATGTTCTCTATTATGTATGTATTCTTGTCAACAAAAAGCTCTCGCTCAGTTCGTCTAGCGAGCAGTCCTTTCCATCGTTCTTTCTGAATAAAGAAATCCTTTCTTTCCCACAAAAGTATCTGTGAAAACTCATCATAATTGTGCATAATAGAACAGTTCCATATTTCCCTTGTGCTACCGTGAATCATAAAAGAAGGAAGAAACCAGTGACCCTAGACGCACGCCCACACCGTTACATTGGTGGCAGCGGTTCTCAAGTTACCCCGTCCTCCTTTCAACCACATAAATTGAGTCAACTTTTCTTCAAGGTAGAGTACAACCAACTATATTTATTATTGGCATAAGAGACTGGTACACTGCCCTTTTATCCATGAAAAATTACATAACTGTAAAACACTAGCTTCAACTCGAATCCTCAGAGATTCCGTAATTCTTGGGTGGTTTTTAGAAATAAGAAGAGGAGTGTGTTTCGTAAAAAACCTTCTCATAAAATAATAATAAAATTAAGCCCCATAGTTAAGTCTAGTCATACCATATATACTAAAATTCACTTAATTTAAGCAAAATAATTACGCAAATATTAAGACGCTTGATGAGTAGAGAAAGCTTAAACATAGAAGCTACTCCTCTGACTAGCACAAACTAAGATAATATTAAGATATTGAGTTGAGACAACTTAAAAATAGAAGTTGCTCCTCTAATAAGTATAATAAGTTTAGATTAAGATTCTAAGTTGCTGGAAAGTGTGGAGAAAGCAGAATTGAGATGCTACTTTCGCTGACTGGCACATTTAAGATAATTTTAAGAACATAAGTTGCCGGCCGAGTATGAGAAAGCGGGTATTTTCAGACGCTACTCAGGCTAACTGGCACAATTAAGACTACTTACTAAGATCTAGTTGTAAATAATTAAGACACACAATACTTAAATATATTAAGATTACCCAGTAACTAAAATAAAATTATATAATATTACATAATTTAACAAGCAGCAAACCCAGTTATATGGTGAAAGCTGTCTACGTCATAGAATTAGAAAACAAATCCCAAGAATTACCAAATCGAACGAGTTGCAAATTATAATAAGCAGTGTTACAGCGGTTTGCTCATCTAAAAAACTCAAAATTTATCAACCAACCCTACATAACATAAAAACCCACCTTCAATCTACGGTGTCTCAAATTACCCCAGGGAATCTTTCAAAATGATTTCATCCTTATTATGTGTCATCATCATTTTACTCCTTCTTTTCATAATTTATCACGAAGTTGAGGAATGGGAATCAAAAGTTTCCATACTCTTTTACAAAGCGTATGAATTTCAAGCCAAAAATACCAGTTTGAATTCCACTCAGTTACGATAAGTTAGGATAAGGGACTGCTCCCATCGTGTATTCAGATAGGATTTACTGTTAGGGGTACGAATCAGTATATCCATAAGTAGTAGGCTGACAACCTACTCCGGTGTCTTTAGAATAGTGTGAGGTTATAAACATTACCCAGCACACTCACTGTAACTGCCACAGTACTATGGACATTGTATTGTGCGGTCTGCGGTAGCGACCACACCCAAATCCTAATATTGATCTTGGCCAAGACACACCACTCGGAAACTAGTAGCCCCGTGCTCATTCCATATGCCGACAACTTGTTACCCGGGTACATCTTGGCAGAACCGAGTGGATGTAGGATTCGATCGGCAAACCACGTCATGTCACAACGACTAGAAATAGAAGAAGCTCAGAATACTGACGATGTGTACCCTTTAAGCTCTACATTTCTACGAATAGGACAAACGTCCGCTCTTCATAATCAAAATATCCAATCAACGTCTGCAAGTCGACGTGAAGCTAATTCTACACCGTTATATCAAATTAATGCACCGGCATTAGTGGACTCACTGAGATCACTTGCTGACGGAGTAGGCTCTCAAGAAAATTCTCCAGTGCATAACTTGAGCCCTATTTTTGCTCAAGCCGGAGAGGGACCTTTCGCCGGATTTTACTCTCCACCTCTTTTTACTTAAAATAATGTTCAGTTGCTGAAAGAAGATAACCATTATAATAATACTAACCCATTTCTAAATAACTTTCACAAGATGAGTGACTCAGAATCCGCATACCAAGAAAATCTACACAAGCCCAAACATTCCCCCACTAGACTACTTCATACGAAGATGCCAAACTATAACAAAAACATTAATCGAGATGACGACGACGAGAGAACAGTAAAATGGGAGAATAAACCTGCCAAGGTAGCATGCAAACCGCCACTTTATACAGAACATGGGTCACCCCAATCATATCTGGAGTCATTTGAGACAGCCGCCATCTCTAATGGTTGGCCTAATGAATATAAAGTGCTACAATTTCCTTCTTACTTGAGAGATAAACCTTTGAAATGGTTCCAAAGTAAAAAGCACCAACGAACCCGATATGGACTACGACCATGGACATGGGAGCAACTTAAGGAAGATTTCTTAAACTCAGGAGGAAGCATAGAAAATAGAAAAGAATTCTTGGAATTCCAATTGCATCATCGTACCCAAAAACCAACCGAAAGCTGTTCTGACTTTGGTCATGCAATGGATTGCATCTGTAACGATGTTGATCTTAACATGGATGAAAAGAAAAGAGTTAAGTTCATTATCAGAGGACTTCTCCCAACTTTCCGGAGCACCATTTACTTGCGATCACCTGAAACTATGGAAGAACTATTGGACATCCTAGGAAAAGTGGACGAAGCTAATCTACTCAATCAGTATGAAGCTAAACAAAGCACCAGCTTAATACAGGCACCAGTAACTGAACTCCCATCAAGAGAACCTCCACTTCTACCTGAAAACGACTTAACCGCGCTGGTCCAACGCATAAGCAAACTGGAAACCGGATGTGCTATCAAGCGCAAGCAGCCGGATCGTCGACCAATCTCTTACTATGATCAACAGCAATGGGGACCTCCACCATACCAAAGTCGTAACAATTATGGAGACCGTAACCTCTATGCAGATCGTAACTATTTAAACCGTGGATCTTATCCTACCCGCAATTATTACAGATCGGATAATCAACGATTCCAATCTAATTTCCGACATCCTCGGAATTACCAACCCCGAGAAGGATATTCTCGACCTGGAACTCCGCATCCAAGGGACACCAATAATAATCGTAACATCAATAATAATAATCATAATTCTAATCAGCGAGCGGTAACCAGTGGAATCGAACCTCCATAGCTACAAGAACCAACTCAGGTCACCTTAGATACTGAGAAATTTGTTTCAACCATTAACTTACTAGCTACACTAGATTTATCGCTTATTTGCACCGTAACAGCACTCATTAAAAACAAGCCAGTCCGACTAGTTCTTGACAGTGGATCAGCATTATCAACAGTTAATGCCAATCTAGTTACAGGTTATGTCACAACAGAAGTCTACCCTAGACTTAAAATGCGAGGATTAGCTTAACAAAACATCATTATTTCAAAAAGTGTGCACATAAACCTTTTACTAGGACAGACACAATTAAGATGCAAGTTCTACGTGATGACAAACTGTCCAGTTGATTGCCTAGTTGGAATGGATATTTTAAAAGAAGAGAAAATGGTTCTAAATATGAAGGAACGTTAGCTACAACTTTCAACAATGGAAAAAATCCCTTTCGATGACCCAGTACCTATGTTGTTCATGGATTTCGAACCTGAAGAATCACCTGCTAAACTGTTTATTACATGCAAACACGACTACTCTATCCCGCCATTCTCCTTCACCACGATCAAACTACAAACACCTACTCACTCTACTTCAACATTCTACTCACCTATTCATAATTTACCAGTGGAAACGCTAGTACATATAACTCCAGACTCACACCACAATTTTACCGTCATTATGAACCGATCCAATCGATACGTGCGGCTGTACGCCAACCAGAGGCTTTATGAACAAGTTGACGAACCAATCATCCAGGAACCCCACAAAATAGTACCTTCATTTGTTATATCCGCTGAGAATATCGAGAAATCCATCAACCCGAACCTCTCTCCGGATATGAAAGCGCAGTTGACCACATTACTAGAAAAGTATAAACACATATTTCACACCCCACCAGAACCGTTAAAGCCAGCAGATGTCATCATCCCTCCTCTTAGATTCAAAGTCGGCAGCCTCCCAGTACGATGTAATCCCCATAAAGAAAGTGCAAAAGAGCGTGAAGCAATCGAAGCTCACTTCGACGCTCTACTAGAACAAGGTATTTGCGTTAAAACCAACTCACCATGGTGCTCCCCAGTAATCTGTGTAGCTGACGGCCACAGAGATCATGAAAGCAGTAGCGTCCGAGTTTGTGTGGACTTTCGCAGAGTTGACAGCTGTATCGTCAGAGAACATTACAACTTACCATCCCCGGATTCGATCTTACAGCGATTACGAGGAGCAAAATTCATCACTTCCATTGATTGCAGTCGAGGGTTCATGCAATTCAAATTGAGCCCTGAAGATATCGAAGTCTGCACAGCTATTAGTGAAACTAGAGTGGCTTCGTTTACTAGACTCCCCTTCGGTCTTAGCCAAAGCCCCCTTACATTTCAAAGACTTATGACAGAAATAATGCAAGAAGCAATAGATACACAAAATGTCTTTATATTCATAGATGACGTCATCATAAGATCAGAAACTTTTGAACAACATATGCAGCTAATTGAACTCGTTTTTAAATTAGCGGAAAAAAGAACACTAAGCTTGAGCGCCACCAAATGTCGCTTCGCTCAGGACAGAGTCAAGGTTCTCGGCCGTATGGTCTCCCCCGCGGGACTCGAAGTATCAGAAGCTAAGATCAAGACTATACTTGCTATGAAGGAACCTACAACCGTTAAAGAGTTACAACGCTTTCTCGGGAGTATTAACTTTTGGCATAAATTCATACCACATCACTCCGACATCGCACGACCATTAGCGAAACTTATTCAGAAAAATAGCCCATTGAAATGGACCGACGAGTGCAAACAATCCTTTGAATCATTAAATATCAGTACATCTCGGGACCCAGCAATGTACAAGCAGATATGCTTTCACGTTGTAAAATAGCAGTTGAAGGCGAACCTGAAGTGGATGAAAGTTCCAAACTACTTCCAGCATTCTTTGTCAATTCCGAAGATATCCAAAGCCCTCAATTGAACGATAAATTTGTTAAATTAGTATTGAAAGAAAGTGCCGACCCAGACAGTCGCAATCATGAGAAGTTTAAATCTGACTTTGAAAAGATTAATGGATTATTGTACAATATTAGTTTGGGATATCCTCGTCTAGTTATTCCTGCTAGTTTACGTAAAGACTTGATGTCTTCCTTTCATGATCATCTTATGGCAGGACACAGAGCTTTTGCGGGCACATGGCAAAAAATTAATTGCAAATATTACTGGGATGACATGCAAAATGACATCCGGAAGTACTGTTTTTGCTGCGACGACTGTCAGCGTTCCAAACGTCCCTATCGTCAGCCACAGGGCCTACTAGGAACGATACCCTTTAATGATGTCCCTTTTTCTACGGTATCCATCGACTTTATTGGTCCAGTGAACCCAATTGGCCTAAACGGGGAGCTCCATATTTTGGCCGGAGTATATCCGTTTTCCAAATACCTGGAGATTCAAGCTGTTCATTCCCAAAAAGTGGAAGTAGTGGTTAAATTCCTGATAGAGTATATCATCTGTAATCATGGGCTACCAGATGTCATCATTAGTGACCAAGGGAGCTCCTTTATGTCACACGTCCCCCAAGAATTAACTAAAGCACTAGGGATTGACCAACGGAGACTAACAGCATTTAATCCTAGGGGAAATGGTCAAATAGAGAGAGAGCATTCCACTATTATAAACATTTTAAGAACATTATTAGATGAACACAATCAGTCAACGTGGCCTCTTCTCATACCTATGGTTAAGTTTGCAATGAATTCTACCATTTTGGATGTTACTAAGCTATCACCCTTCCAAATAGTATATGGTCGAGTACCACGGATGATCCCAGATAACGTATTACTACAGACAGACACGGCAACTAGAATAAGTCAACTTCACTTGCTTCCGAAAATCAGAAATTTAGTAAAACAACGGATCCTGAAACGACGTCACGACATGAAGAAGAGGTATGATCAAAATAGGAAAAATCATACGTATAATGTGGGAGATTCTGTACTCTACTACACGCAATCAATAGCAGTCGGAGCTTCCAAAAAATTTACAAGAACCTGGAAAGGCCCAGTTACAGTAACTAGAAAACTTAGTGACGTTACCTATGAACTGTTAGATCCCAGATTTAACAGGAAAACAGCAGTAAATATCCGTCGTATCAGACCATATTATTCGCCCGACGTCGATCCTGATTCCTCTGGAGACGAAGTCATGGATCCAGAAGGAACTACGGACCATTTGGATGCATTTTTAAAAAATAATCAAAATAGTAAAGCTTTAACGAAAATCTACAAGGCATGGAGGTTAGATCCTGATGATCGTTCCGAGCTACCACAGCCATCCATAATGGAAATTCCAGAAGTAGCACGCATAGAATATTTGGGAGAACATCTAGATTTAACAACTGATTACGATTGGGAGGATGACTTTAATTATATTATTATCGTCCAGGACAATTGTAACTTGCTCCATAGTAAATTTCCCTTTAAAAATAAAGATCGTAGTCGAGAACTACCTGTCGTACTGAGGAATACAATGACCTACTTCGACATTATACGAGTACCACCAAAACCTGAAACGTTTACATGCATCATTAAGGATAACCATAATTCGCCCAACTTGTGCGAACGAGTAGGGCACTTTATAGCATGGCAACAGCAAGAAATCTACGACGATCTTCCAGAGGATGTACGAATTTGCTGCGCAGACAATTTTAAGTTATCTATAATATTTGCTTATTTTTGCATTAAAGCTATGAGCCAACAAGATGAATGGATGTCCCCTAAGCAGTTAATTAAGTTTTTATCATTGCACTTTTACGTACCAACCTCAGCTATCCCTTCCATGTTCGAGATTGTTCGAGCTTATTCGTCTTGCTTCATCAACAAACCACCCATCCACATCAACCCTAAATACTTACAATACCACATCTCACATCAAGACGAATCCGACTCCTCGGACGATGAGATCCCTATTCCACCTGATAATACGACTGGTACATCACCTCCAGAGCCTAGTTTTCCATCAGAGTCAGAAGAAGCCACACTAAGCAGAGTCGCTCCTATAGAAATACACTTAGAAAACGTCTCTACATTTCCTACACTAAGAGCCAATCCACATAATATTGAGTCGAACGAAAGTTCAGCTACTTCCTCTATTCCTCGTTCTGTGGAGATCACCACCACTCCAAATAATACTCCCATTACTACTGACGATAGTGAGCTAGGAGCTGACAGACCTTATCAGAACCGTATTCAACTAGAAACCAACAATCTAGTTCGAAATCTTAACCGAACTCGTCGCACTAGAAGCGGGCGAGCTGTGCGACTACCAGGTCACTTGGAGAACTTTGAAGTAAATCTAGAATGAAGTTAACACTAATTCTACGGCTCATGCCGATTTTCTTCATAGTAAATTACTTATCTAGTGCTACGCTACTTGATTCCTCACCTACTGTCGAATCTAAAGAATATATTAGTGACTACGGACAATTCTTCTCTGGAGTACATCATAAAAAATTACCCATTCAAGTATACACATCACAAGCAACAATCCATTTTGAATACCATTCAGTTCTACATCACAAATTTAACTGGCCTCAGAGACTAAACTGTAAAGGAATTAAAAAGGTTTGTGAATTGTACTATGAGATCCAACATAATCCATACACGTTAGCATGGCAATTATTGTACGAAATAACAGCAACCGGTCGTACAACTACCATGCACCATCAATGTCACAACTCCAGTTACCGACAGAAGAGGAGTTTACTTCCCTTTGTGGGTGACATTCGTAGTGCATTATTTGGAACGGCTACTAACAAAAGGGTAGATCAGGTGGAATATCAGGTCAAAATCATCAAGGCATATATGAAAGAGGAAAGTAAATTCGCTTTCCACCAAGCCGAACAACTTGACACATTGACCTCAGATGTTCACAAAACGTATCAAAGAATGGCGAAAACCTTGAACCATACCATTGAAGAAGTCAGGCGCCTAGAATCAGACATGCTATTCATGCCAGTAATAGTAATGAGGGAAATAACTGCTCTACAATTGCTTGCTTACGCAGTAGAAACTGAAAGAAGCTTGTTCCAGTCTTGCAGAAATAACAAATTACTGCACTCCATTGTTAAACTCGAACCACTTCTTCAAGAGCTCGATAAATTGGATAAAAATTTAACTATCAACAACTTTGTACGCATCAACCATAATTCAGACTACTACACGGAGCCACTGGTCAATTGTGTTTATGAAGAAGATCTAGTTCATATTTTTTTAACCATACCAATCAAAAAACGGAACGAGACACATGAGGTTATCAAACTCATACCAATACCATTAGCTTATAACAATCAAATTCATACTCTGCATCTGGATCACCAATTAGTGGTTCGAGCAGGTCGGTCAGTGTGGCCCATTACTGAGGCAGACGCTCTTGAATGTGGTATACACCAATCTAAATTATGCAAATTACCAATAAGACAGACAGAAATATCTCCAGTTGAAGACTGTTTAACCTACATTGTATTCGGCGGCACGAAAGACAGAATGGCCAGTTGTCATATTAAAACAGAAGTATCCAATAAGACCAGAATCACGGTCGTGGATGATGAAATAATTTATTTAACCAACCCGCCACCGAATACAAGAGTAATCTGTAATAAAAAAGAACCAAGTACTAACCATACTATCCGAAAACTAGGAACTATCATCAAGCCCACCTCATGGGGAGTAACAAAGCTAATACTTAACTGTGACTGTGTAATCCCTGGACTGGAAACTGATATCGACTCTCCTTTTCGAATACTGCCTTGTAGAGCTAGACGGCTACACCAGACGATCCAGATTATGCCGTTATTTTCACCAGAAGATATTCAGTTACCTCCACTAGACGAAAAATTACCAGTATTTCTTCAAAACTTCACGATTGATCCGAATTTTAATCCATTTGCTAATTTGCATTTTTACACGCCACCTAAACTACCCGAATTATTAAAAACTCCACTAACTCTACCTACTATGCTTTTTGAAGGAGCTAGTGCAGCCAACTTTATGCACCTTTTCATTGAAATTATCCTAATCTCTTGGTCAGGAGTACTATCCTGGTTACTTTATATTCTCTTCCGTTCTGCTAAACCAACTATGGCATTCACAGCTCATCTACTGAAAGGCTCTAGTTAAGCAGGAGTACTACCCCTTTATCTTGAAATTGAGTTGAATCTTGCATTTCTTTACCTCATAGCCATCTTCCTCATGAGATTCTTCAAATATCTCCGGCAAGTAGTCCATCATTATAAGCAAGAACGGGAACATCAACCTCCTCCAGCCACG
>JAQIXX010007893.1:0-10294 GCA_034700605.1 Willowsia nigromaculata | reverse complement strand
AAATGAAGTACCTCACAGCACAGCAGCAACACAGGGAATATTCAATTGATGCGTTATCGAATCACTGATCACTTTTAGACTATTTCAAAAACTACTCGTGGAAACTAAAAAATTCTTAAATAACTTTGTAGATAAAAACTCACTGAGTAGATTGATGTAACTTTTCCCATATAATAATAACAGGAAACCAGCAAAATAATAATCACAAAAATATTCATCGACTATTATAGTTAATAAGTACACTAGCTTTAAAAGAATATCATTGGAATGGCATTAGAATGCGAAAGAAAACTTACAAAACTGACAGAAAATTATTCGAGGTCAAATTTCTACTTGCAAAAAGGCTTGACTTTATCATCACACAAAATCAAGCTAGTATTAAAATGTGTCAAGAATTCTTTCTTGTCATGATACAATGTCAATTGTGAGGTTTGTCTCATGAATTTGGCCCTGACCTGAAATATTTTAATTTACATATTCTAAAGAATTATAATAATAATAAATAGAACAATTTTTGTATCGCAAGGGGTTCTTATATGTGCTAACACATTGGAGTTTTAGTATGACTTTCAATTTAAAGGCTTTTAAAATTAGGAATTATATTCACACAAAATTAAGCTAGCTTTAATATGAGTCAACAATATAATGCTTGAGATACCTTAGAATTTACATGACATGAATGACCGAATGACATACCATACATGTCTTATGCGGTTTTAAATGTTTACGTGGGTTACCTTTGGGTGTATCCGACTTTTGATGAATATGTGAGTGATAAAATGTTGTTTGTGGGTTTTTGTAGGGATTGGTCTAAAAGTCCATTTTAATCATCAGAATAATTTTTAGATCGTAATCGGGGTCCATGATCTTTGGTTTGGTTTTGATGATTTTCACTTTCAAACCTTACTTGTAATACTAAAACAGTAAAAGGAATGTGTAAACATGTTTAACTAAGGACACTTTTACGGTGCCGAAATGAGAATCGTACAGAAGCTGTTAACGCATGAGTGGACATGAAAATCTTTACGGACCACGGGACTTACAGGTTTCGACTTCAGTAGGGATTTGTAACTCGAACATAGATTTTTAGTTGGCGATCAGGGATCGGGTTTGCCCAGCAGGGATTTTGGCTAGCTCTCGAAGACGAGTTCACAGATTGATAGCTTGACAAGTTGACAGTTTGACGAGTTGACAGCTTGATAGCTCGAGGAGCAGACAGCTTGATAACTTGAAAAGATGACAGCTTGATAGCTCGACGGCTTGATGACGTGTTGACAGCTTGATGAGTTGACATCTTGATACCATAATGGTTTGACATCTTAATAGCTTAACGAGTTGACAACTCGAGTAGACTCGTGTAATAAGTATACGAAATACATGTATTGAGAATATTGGGATACTGGCTGAGTACCCATACTGTCGATGAGTTTATGCTATGCATAGTGTTCAAGGTTTTGAGATTTTTGCATTAAAAGCACTTACTCCATTACGCTTAGAATTTCATACTGTTCCAATCCTTAAATATGTATTATCTTTCGGCTTTGGCATTGTTTTGATTTAACAATTCTGATTTTATGAGGAACGGACAAGTTTCTAAAACGACCAAATTTGACTACCTCAAAATAAAGAATATTTTTGGAATTTTCCTGTAAGAAATGCTTGCACTGTTACATGCACATCAAATATTTTTCACCCATCCTTAAACATTAATTTATGTCTTTCATCAGATAAAACATAGCAAGCATCATGTTCTGGGAAATATAAGCTTATGTTTCGCAATTAATTCATTACTGAATGATCCTCATCTGAACGCGTAATATACTTTACCTTTACTTTTGGGTGAAAATTGTCATTCCATGTTTTTTGTTAATTGATCTCCAGTCAGATCAAAGTTGCGTCTCGGAGTATTTTCTGTGTAGACCTTGGGAATGCTATGCTTTCTCCCGCAGCTCATTGAAATCCAGCCAAGTTTGTAAAACTTGGTGATTCTTTTAAATGAAATATTCGGTAAATGCTTAGCCACTCTCATTCCAACCTTAGTCAACTCTCTTGGTACCTCCTGTGGAGCTCCTGTGGGAGAACAAAATGGTTTCAGGTTACCCCAAAGGGGATTTCTGTCCTTTGTAGAAGAAGTTTGGCTATAGAACGCGTAATTTTTAAAGTAGACAACAATTACCAGTCATATAAAAATTACAGGGTTGACCTGATATTTTAATTGCTTCAACACTAAAAATATTTTAAGCGTTAGTTTTCACGTTTTTTAAACATTCTATCCCATATATCTATCTGATCCAGAACTCAATTGCCTTTACATTAATTAGTCTAAAATTTATTAGACGTATCTAGCAACGTAAAATAATTAAATATACCAGTCAGCATTACCTAAGTACAAAATTATCTAAAACAGGCTAACGTCAGGCTTTGCTGATTCAGAATTTTTAGGTAACCATTTATCCAAAAGCTTTACAATGGTCTTATTTTCCAGCCCTTTGGGAAAGGTATTTGTTCGCACACTGAAAATATGCAGTACATTTAGTAGTATTCCTTTCAGATGGAATTTGAAAAAGGATAAACTTGAGCCGGCTCCTGAGCCCGAACTCAAAAAATTTAGATATCGACTCTTATTCGCAACTAGCTCCTTGAGCTTACTCTCATTTCAAATGCTTCTGGGCTTACCAAATTCAACGTATGTGGAGCAAATGTTCTCAATGTTCTTTGCCAGTGTGTACACATGTTGCATAGCTTTTAATTTTGCGAATAAAAAGCATACATCTCTGATTTGCACCTTGATGAATTGCATGAAAAATTTCGAGAAAACTTGGGACTCTGGTAGATTGTTTCGAGGTGGGAACAAAAAAGCGACGAAAAGAGAATTGCGTTTTTTCGAATGGATGGTCACTTTTTTATCACATATTACACTTTGGCCGGTACCAACCCTGACTCTTCTGTTCGCGTTCCCATGTTTACCTGTATATCCTGGTTCCATGTTTCTTGATGAGTGTAGTAACGTTTACAGGACAGAAATTATTCCAACTGTAACGCATTTACAACTAATTTTCAAAATTGTAATGTACATGATAATTGTAGAAAACTTCACATGCATTATTGGTGGATCCTTATTCAATTTGTGCCTATTTTTCTTCCACGGGTACGCATTCGAAGTCTACATCCGAGAGTATTGCAGGTATTACTTGTTTTCATGCAAATTACTTCATTGAAAAATTCTAACTGTTTTAAATGAAAATTTGCAGTTTTACCAAGAAAGTCACTAAAATTGGTGACAACAATAGAAAGGAAGTTTATGGATTCCGAGATATCCAGTTGCTTATTCAGCTACATCGTGAAATAATGGCCAGTCATGCTATCATGTATATGGTTACATTTGGACTCACTTCAAAAATTTCGGGCATTTGCATAGTCATCACTTTATTGAGAGGCGACATGGGGGAAATCCCATGGCAAATGGTGGTGGCTGCGGGTGGGGGAACCGTTGGTATTTACATGGCCACCATGTCGGCGTTCGGATATTTTGGAAAGGTTTTCAAAACCTCGTTCCGAGAACAAACATTCTTGCGGAAGACCAAACGGAGAGGTGAGTTAAGAGCCTTTATACGCTCTTGTCCAATCCAGAAAATATATTTTGGATCCGTCAACTACTTTGAACCACTCACGTCCCTGGTGTTGGAGGAGTTTGCTGTGGATCAGGTCGTCAACTTACTGCTGCTAAGTGTCTAATCACTTACAAGTTAAGCAAACACCATAAAAGTATTGATGCTGCATTGGTATTGTTGCTACCGTAAATTCCTAAATTCTACATCGCTTTTTAATTAGACTTATTTATAAAAAATTATTTGCTAAGTATTGCGTAGTATTTTTATCACAATAAATGTGTTTAACAGAACTTATAGGTGGTGATGAAATTGGATAATCGTAATCTTATTTCGATGAGGCTTTAATTACTAACTACTATATTTAAATATTCATCATCAAAATGTTATAACCTTCACTAATATTTAATTAATTATATTCTTATAATAATTGTAACTATAGTCACTTATTGCTTTAGACTTTACAATGCCGATGTTGTTGGTGAGACAATTTTTGCAGCAAATTTTGAATTAATGGGAAGTTCGCACAATTAAAGTTATCTAAAGAAATAACACTCCATTTAAGGATAGTGACTATCGCTACATTTTTTCTCACAAAATGATATGAATATGGGGTAATCTATGCGTACATACCTAATGAGTTATAAATATATTCAAAAACTAATGTTAATCATGATTTGAACAAGAAATATTGCAACAATTAAGGAATGATGTTAGCAAATTTTTTCTTGGCTCAGATCGAAATATGGGTTTAAATCAAAGTTTTGACATTTTCAATCGTATGCTAGTTTGACTTATCATATTTAATCATTACAATATAAATATTTTGCATAAAATATTTAGTAATCTCTACACAGAAACAACAAATTAATTAAGATTTTCAAATGCAAACTATTTGTAATTGTGGGGGTCTTTCTGACTGAGGACAATGAGACGCCAAGAAGTTAGAATGACGCCCGGCAGGAATTGCACTATCGAATTTTCTTCCTGCTTCGAGATTTTATGAGCAACGGGAGCTCAGAACTGGTAGTAATGCTTAGCTGCGTACGTACTAAGTCTTGCGCGTTACGCAAATTACTTCTGACGCTAATGACTGACTTTTGACTAACAACAAAAAAAACTACTTTATTCCAACAACAACAATTAGTGACTTCTACAGTGATGGTTCAACAGTTTACTAATTATGACAAGAGAAATTACTAACTTTTATTCTACTTGGCAACTAAACTTAATATTTTTGGAGGAGCAATGCAAATTCTTTTCGCGACACTCAAAGTCCAACTGAATCTGAATTCATCATTTTTCTTACAGCTAGACAGGAATAAACACGTCTCAGACTGCTTGTCGTCGACTACACACAGAATACATACGAAAGTCGTCGATCGAATCGACGACGAACTCAAATCATTTACATAAAATTCATACAGATACATACAACTACATATTATGCCTTCGTCTTCACATTTTTGACCACTACAAATCCTCACTCGCATTCACACTATTTAATCTTAAATATCACAAATATTTACGTAAGTCCTGAAAAGTCTGGCATTGCAGAAGAAGTTTCCATATTACTGTTCATATTTTTGTTACTCCATTCCGTTTTTGAATGTTAAGTATCCTTCATTTCTTTCAGAATAAAGCTGAAGCCTTGCGTGCTGAGGTGGTTGAGTAACAAATTAATATTTAAGATGTGTTTTGATTGGTTAGGTAAGCATAATAAATTTTGCATAATGTTTGTTCTTGCATCAGCATAATGACTCGTATGTATTTTCCTTCTTGTCATTAAAATTATTGTTTTCTTCGATTTTGGTTATTTCATCAAATTGTCTTAAATATATATACCCATTTTTATTCAGACTTAAAAACAAGCAGGTCATTAGAGAAGCCCGAAATCTAATATAATTAATTCGTACCTTTTCTCATTGTAAAGAGTTTTATGTTACTTTTTTTATTCACGCTCGAAACCCACATCTAAGCGGATCCTAAATAGGCTTGTTAAAAAACAAATAAGCATATAAAAAGGTTTTGTTATGGTAGCTAAAAATAATAAGTTTTACTTTACATGATGTTTGTCCCAACTCCCATTCCCGGAACAAATGAAAAGAAGGTATTTTTCTTATTTTGTACTGCCATTATAATTTAAAAAATAGTGTTTACTTCAATATAGGGCTTTTAAAAAGAAATTATCTTAATTATATCCATTCACGGAAGTAGATAAATGTTATTTTGGTAGACGCAAATTCAGTTTTAAAGAACTTTTAGATTTGAGCTAAATATGTTTTTAATTATAGGAGCCCCAACTTAAACCGAATTTTAATTTTAATTAATTCTGAGAGCGTTCAAAATTCTAGATTGAACTCAGGCAAAAGATTAGCATTCATAATATATGGTTTTTTAAACAACGGCTCATCACTAATGCCGTCTTTAATTAAAGAATATAAAACTTGAATACTTTATGACAATATGAAAGCTTGACTGGTTGTCAGCTTTAAGAGTTTGATGTGTTGACAGCTGGACAAGTTGATATCCTTAGAGCTTGACAGAATGGCAGCTGTAAAGGGCTCAGAATCACGAGATAAAGACTTTTCAATTGTTAGAGCCATGTAGGCCTCGACAGAAAAATCAAGTACAAGAGTGCTATTGTCTAAACTTATGTATGAGAAGAAAACTTAAAAAGTTGACAGGAAAATAATTTGAGGCAAAATGTTGTGTCAACTCAATTGCCCGGCTTTCTACCTACCAAAGGTTTGGCTTTATCTTCACGCAAAATTCAGCTAACATTTTCATGTCAGGAGTTAATTTTTGTGATAACTTAAAGGCTGACATAGCTTATTCTGCTTTTAAATATTAAGGTGGGTTGTCCATCAATATTTATAAGTCTCAATGTTTTTATGGGCGATAAAATGTCAATTGTGGGTTTTGTTTTGCATTAATGTAGGTTTGCTTAAATAAATGCAAGTTAGTCTTATCAACATGACTTAGTTCTTAAATATTTCAAGTGAAATGTTGTAAAAGTTTATAAACTATTCATCAGAGTAGTTTTGCATTGCAACAGTAAAGGTTCTTGAATATACTAAACACGTTCGAGTTTTAACACAATTTTCAATTTTAACTTTTCTTGTACAGCTATGTATAGCTCAATAGTGAAAATCAAACAAAAGATATCTGCAACTATGTTGAAGGCGCCCACGTGAAAGAAATTACACTTTGATGTTACAGAAACAACCATTAAAGTAATTTTCGAGTTGAATATTATCCTGTATGGTAACTGTCAGGATCATGACTGACATTCAGAGAAATTTACATAAAATTGATAAAAAAGCCTTGACTTGTTTACTTGCTTAAGAAAATGAAAAAGGTTTGTTTTTGTACAGCTCTGTAGCTATTTCTATGTTTTTGAATGGTGTGATGTTTAACCCTCCTAATTTATCGTTACTTTTGGGTGAAAATTGTCATTCGATGTTTCATGTTAATTGATCTCTGGCCAGATCTAATATGCGTACATGAGAATTTTCTGGAAAAACTTATATCCGGCATGTTGTCACCTTTATCCTATTGAAATCTAGTAAAGTTTGTTAAACGTTGTGATTTGAAGGATTTTTGTGACACTTTATAGTAAATTATTCGGCTGGAGTTCCAGCCACTCTCATTCAAACTTTTGTCCACTCTCTTTGTAACTCTGGGACAGCTCTAGAAGGATAAAAGAATTGTTTCAATCTACCCCAAGTTGAGTATTTTGCATTTTCTGTCTTTTGAGAAAGACGTTTTATTAGAGGAGTCCTAGTTCATGAAAAATAATTAGTCTAAATCCCATTAGACGTGGCTAGGAATGTAAAAATCAAACATAGTTGTCAGCATTATCTAGAAACACTTTATTTCATAATTAGCTACCGTCAGACTTCGCGAAATGCAAATTTTTTGGTCACTATTTATATCAAAGCTTTAGAATGGTGTTGTTTTCCAGACCTTTAGGGAAGGTTTTTGTTCGCACGCTGAAAATCTCCAGTATATTTGGTAGTACCCCATTTAGATGGAACTTGAAACAAAATAAACTTGAGCCTGCTCCTAAGCCCAAAGTCAAAAAACTCAGATTCCGAGTCTTATTAGCAAGTAGTTCATTGTGCTTGATGTTCTTACAGATACTTTTAGGCTTACCAAATACCACGTTCATAGAGCAAATGTTCACAGTTTACCTGACAACTGTGTACGTGTATTGTTTAGCTTTTAACTTTGCGAATGTACAGTATACATCTCTTATATGCACTTTGATGAATTGCATGAAGAAGTTTGAAGAATCTTGGGACTCTGGTAGATTGTTTCGAGATGGTAACAAAAAAGCATCAAAAAGAGAATTGCATTTTCTTGAGTACACGGTAACTTTCATAGCCCTGGTTCAATTCGCCTCTGTACCCATCCTGACTCTGATGTTCTGGTTCCCATGTTTACCGGCATTTCCTGGTTCTATGTTTCTTGAGCAGTGTAGCAACGTTTACAAGACAGAAATCATTCCAACTGTAACTCGTTCACAACTCGTTTTCCAAATTGCAATGTTCATAATATATTCCGAAAATTGGTCATGTATTCTCAGTGGAGCCATGTTCATTTTGTGGTTGTTTTTCTACCATGGTTACGGATTCCAAGTTTACATCCATGAATATTGCAGGTATTACTTGTATTTATAGAAGTTTATCTCATGCTTAAACTTTAACGGGTTTAAATTAAATTTGCAGTTTCACGAAGAAAATCACAAAAATTGCTCAAAACAATAGGAAGGAAGTTTATGGATTCCGAAATATCCAGTTGCTTATTCAGCTACACCGGGAAATAATGGCAAACTCAGTGATGGCATATTTTGTGGTGTTCGGACTCGGAGCAAAAATTACTGCTCTTTATATAGTCTGCACGATACTGAGAGGCAACGCGGGAGAAATTCCATGGCAAATGGGATTTGGTGCGGTTTGGGGAACGGTTGGTCTTTACATGGTCACCTTAACGGCTTTCCGGTATTTTGGCAACGTTTACAAAACCTCGTATAGAGAACAAAATTATCTGCGGAGGACAAAACGGAACGGTGAGCTAAGTGCTTTTGTACACTCATGTTCAATCCAGAAAATATATTTTGGATCCCTCAACTACTTTGAATCACTCACATCCCTGGTGTTGGAGGAGTTTGCAGTGGATCAGGTTGTCAACTTACTACTTATCGATGTCTGAATATTTCAGTCTAAACATTAATAAACAGTAGGATGTTTAGTAAATTCTTTCATCCTTAAGTATTCATGTTATAGTCCAGAAATATATCCACCACTAATTACACAACTTAGACACTCAACTACCTATCCTATTTGTATGTCGGGGTACATGAAAGCTTATATTGTAATCGTTAGTTAAAGGATCCAGTATGTTTTAGCTTTGTAGTGAAACTAAGGCTTATTAAGTAAAATCATAATTGTATGTGATATTATAGAGTAGAGCTACTATTCCTAGTTGAAAGCATTGAAAGCAAGCGCAAATTTGAATTTGATTAACCTATTGTAAGGTAACGTACGTAAATTATTTTAGAAACGATAAAGTAAAATTTGAATTTTAGCTGAAGTCTGCATTAAGTTTAGGAAAAATAATATAATCTACGTAATGGTCTAAATCACAGGAAGGATGCAGGAACAATACATCTTATATATAAGGATAGGATTGTAGTATGCCACATATGTATAAATATCTTAATGTGTCATTATCAAGAAAATACATCATTGTTCCATTGGAACTCAACTGAAGAACAACTCAATTGTTCAAGTGAAATTTAAGAAAATTCTATCACTTAAGGAGACTTTCTACTAGTATTAACTTTTAAGTGTGGAAACCACTACATATTTCTTAACAAGTATGAACGAAAGAAAATGAAACCTAAACTTATGATTATGTGACATGACAGTTTGTGATGTAATATACTGCTTATCGCTTGTCAAATTCCTAAATTACAAAATTAACTGAATAAAAAGAATAATGCATCATGTCTCTTAAAATGTAAATGACAGTTTCATTTATTATTTTTGGAATTAACACATTACTATTGTGGAATTTCCATTTGTTGAATTTTTTATCAAAATAAGCTATAATTCATGCACACCTTATTGAATTATGTTTAAAAATTTGGTTTGAGAAAATGTTTAATTTACCAGATACCCGACTTTAATACAGTTATTTGATTAATAGAGAAGGAGAATATTACTGTTTGGAAGAAATATTGTTACGTAAAATTGTAAAAGTTAGGTATTAATCCCCAACATATGCAAATATCACATGATTTTTTACAGATTTCTAACAAATTGGGACGTTACATTATGACCATAAGACAATTTAGTGAACATTGGGTTTGAGTCTAAAAGTTTTTCGGCACCTGAATTGATGTATTATAGTTTGTTGTTCACATATTATGGAAGTCACTTCCGGGCAAATATTTAATAGCGAAATTTTCAGTTTTCAAACAATTTTCTATGAAAACGAATACAGGAAGCAAGTTTGAATTCCACAAAGCATCAAGCTTAAAAATTAAGAAGCCAGTGATGGGAGGTCCTTTTAGAGAGATTGTCATCAAATATCCTTACAGTGCTCATTGAAATGAACTACAAAATGCTGAATTTATACTGATGTAGAATTATAGCATTTGTTATCATTACTCCAAA
>JAQIXX010007892.1:0-10295 GCA_034700605.1 Willowsia nigromaculata | reverse complement strand
CTGCTTATGAACAATACTTGCATTGTTTATTCACACATTATACTTCTCACCGATCCGTATTTGGTGCGTGAGTGATTCATTGTTACATAAGAAAATAAGTAATCTACTTAACCAAATAACAGTCACCATCGGTTCTCTAATCAATAACAGTGTCACACTTAGAGATAATCTATGTATGATGCATAATATTATTTTAATACATTATCACAAATCATCAGTCAAAATAATCGGAAATTTCCGCTTGTGACGGAAAGAATAGTAATTTTTATTACTCATTTTCAACATCTTGGCCGTTGGGCAGAATGGTTATGACAAATATTCATTGATTCCATTTTGAAGAGTCCGTCATGGCCAAATGGGCTCTGTTGTTGCTGAGATAAGATTTGTACGACAGAAAATAGCTGCGAGCCATAAGATTTCTACCAGGAATTCCTCTGCCATCTGAACAGTCTTGGAAGGCACGGTTCATGATAAGAAATAAAAGAATATAGTACAGCATTTGGGGAAATTGAGAAAGTAGATATTCCTTTTTTTTCATGGGCACATTACCACAAACTGAATTATGAATTTACATCTCATATGCAAAGAAAGGAAAGATGAGAATAAAGGCGCGACCTTCGCCAGAAAAATATGTTAAAGCAAAGTTGCTCATGAACATCTCTCTGGTCATCGACCACATCAACGCTCTTTTAAAGTAGTCTTGTGTGTTCCGGTAGAGATTTTGTTTCGAGGGAGTTTTCTTCACTTGCAATCGAAATAATGAATTTTGCAAAATACTCGGCTTAGAGTCTGTGAATATGTTTTAAATGATATGATAGAAGCAACCCACATTTATAGGAATATTTAAATGCAGGCATCCATTAACTTTTCTTTTGACCGCAAGTAGGAAGCTAATTTTGTAGAACTACTATTTTTCATACAGGCTTCCATTGGCTCTACTATATTTTTGCATTTTCTTTTGTCTTCACAGACCCTTTTGTATATCTTACTGTTAAACTGCTACTTTAGTCATTTGCTTAATGTACCGTTTTGTAGTTTGATTTGCTAATAAATGTTACGTTACTTAAATTTATTCTTATGCTATGCTACAGAAATGAACAGACATGGAGATATTGCGTAAGCTATATTTTTATTTACAACCATTCAACCAAACAAAATTTTGTTGAATAAGACATTCCTTAAGGACTGGCGTTAGCAGGAATCAGAGATGATCTGTCGTTGGTGCTATCATTGTCTGTACCATCTTCCCAACCCTTCCGTAAGAACTTGTCATGGCACTAGTAATGGAGCATGCACACGATGAACCGCTCAGTCTTTCCGGCACTCTTCCCTCAAGAGCATCACACAAAATGCTCTCACAAATATGGATCGCTTTATAGTGAGGAGAGAGGCAGACCTGCCAAGAAAATCAAAACTTTCAACAAACTACAGCAAAGTGTTATATATTTTACAACTTAAAGATCGACAGCGTTCTAAAATTAGTACAATTCGTGAGGAGCTGGGATATGCAGTAAAAAGTGTGTGTAAAATGAATTTACAGCGAACAATTCCAATCAGTGCATATAAAATCCTGGATGCACCGGACGCTTATTATCACTGGTTTTTGAATATACTTGACTGTTCATCAAATGATGTTGTTGCAGTTGCACTGGAAAATGTGGTGTATTTATGGGCCCCAGAAAGCCAAGCAGACAAACTTTGCGAACATCCTATCCCAATTGGTGCGGTAGCGTTTGAAAAGAATATTGGCAAGCTAATTGCAGTTAGTACAATAATTGCCGGAAGTGTGAACATATATGACTTGTCAACAAAACAACCGCTGTCATTCTTCCAAACAAAAAGTAGTATATATTCACTTGATTGGGCAACGGAAAATACCGTACTATGTGGCACTGCATATGGACATATTCTTGTGAAAGATATACGTATTAAATCAAAAGAAAAAATCCCAACAATCAAACACGGAAAAAACACTATAATATCCAACCTCAAGGTGTCAGAAACATCGCAATACTTTGCATCAGGAGGGGATGATCTCTGTATATGGGACATTCGCTACACTAACAACCCTCTGATAACAAATGATAAATACAAATATATGATCAAAGGACTATCATGGAATCCAGCACATCAAACCTTACTTGTAAGCACTGATGGAGCTAACATCTACTATAATGACACATCTCATGCTGTCTCACATTCACCCATAAAGCCAACCAACCCAATCACAAAACTATTATGGATGAAAAATGGACAGTACATAGCTATGGCACATCGGAAGCCTGACCTTAAAAATCATATTCATATCGTAAATTCGAAGCCATCATTGAAACATACATGGACAACATCACTAGGAGGCCATGAAGGAAGGATTATTAATATGGCTCTTTCTTCAAACGGAAATCAAATTTTCTCAATAGCTGAAGATGAAACCTTCCGAATATGGAACATAAAAACATTTAATAACTATGTTAATAATTCAATGAAATCTGTAAACTCTACTTTGAATCTTATGACAAAAATTCGTTAATTCTGAATAAATAGATATACAATATTTAATAAGGAGACAACGGCATAGACTGTGAAACTGAGTAGAGTGCTGGTGGGCTAATCGGTTCCTCGAAATCATCAAAAAGACTGTCCATTTTCTCATCATTCATATCACTGACATTGTCATCGTCTTCTTCTGGAAAACCGGGAAACTCCTCTTTGTCCGGAGTATTATGCACGTACAAAGATTCATCACTATCACGAAGCATATTAAAATCCTGTCTGTCCGTCTCTTCATATTGTACGTTATCTTCTTCAATCGCCATTCCTTGAATCTCTTCCTCTTCTACTTCATGATCGCCACAATGACTGCTTTTATGTTTTGGCACTTTCCGACATTCGGGATGGGGGCAAAAGTAACGGCACCAATTACTTCCAACAGCTACCTTCCACCGACATCCTTCTTTGGTAAAAACCATGTCTCCTTCAGAGAAAGTCCCACTATTCTTCACCTCATCACCAACTGAATCAAACACGTGACGGCATTTCGTAAACGTATCGTCACCTAGAACCATGCAAGTAAATAAATAGTCAGTATCACTAATCACTTCCAAATAAAGTAATTATGAAAAAAGAACGACAAGCTTACGACAAATGAATCTCCAGTTATAGAAGTAGAATTTTTTGTTCTTCTTGCTGGGAGCCATCATCTACAGATAATTACTTTAGGACAAGAATAAATACAAATCTCAATCATACAAAAACATTCAATATCAAAATGGTGTTCGTTCAATCAATACTCTGTTTGAAATTGGCAAAGTTATTATTAGTTTCTGTAATAACGTTTGCATGCACAGCCGTATATTTATGGGGAAATATTTGCATGCCATGGTACACTGCAATTTTATGGAGTATATTACCAGCAGTTTTTATACCACCACTTTACTATTTTAGTGGTATATTTAGAATATCATTGTTGGTTAGTTTTATTACGCTTGCTACACCATGGGGATTATTTATTATCTTTACAACTTTATCATGGCGAACCTTCACTGACATGTTCCATTCAAACAAAAATATTATTATGGGATTTGTACAGTTTACAGGCTGCCTTTTTAGCGAGCAAAATTCAACTACTTCCACTACAATAACGGTCAAAAATGAGAAATTAATAGAGGAAATGCTACAACCTCTAACAACAGTTATCTACTATGTCCATTTCATTCTAATAATCCCTGTGGCATGCATTTTTGCACATTCTTTTTTATACGTTGCAACTTATAGTAATCATAAAACAGAAGGAGAGGCAACGAAACTAAATATAGTTTACCAATATTTAACGGCTTGGATTGCCAATATTGGAAAGTATATCATTGGCTGTATTTTCGGAGCTGTTGTTATCACTATCTTTATGACATATATAAATGATCTAATACCTGCAATTATCAGTAGAGAACTGAAAACTGATATCACAAAGTGCACTATCAATCCAATAGAAGTTTCGAGTAATGAAATCGTGTTTTACGTAGGGTTCGTCGTGTGTATTTTCATTGCGACTGCATTTTCGAAAACTGCGCACGCTTTAAAGCATTCCGCTGTTAGTATTTATTGGGCTGAACGTCTACAACAAGGAAATAACACCACCAACGGTATTCCAACTGTGATAGCAAGCATGATTTAGTCAACAGCAACAGCAGTCTCTCAGCACCTGCTGCAGTTGGAAGGAATGCGAATGACATGTAGTGTACAGTGTACGCACAGTAAAAACTACAGAGCAGACGAGTTTAAATGAAGAGACCGAAAGGATGACAAAACAAAAGGAAATCTTTGAATAGTGAACAATTTATTGACATATAACAATCGGCCAATCAAGATCTTAATAAATCTAATTACAATAATAATTTGATTAAAATTTTCAATATTTATCGAATCATTTATTAAATTACTTATTTCGATCGCAACTGCAGCAGTACTAATCTTAGTGTGTAGGAAAAATATTCATAGCAATCTCACATGTCTTACGAAAGAGCCCTTCATACCCAAACGACCCCATACATGATACAACATTTTGAGTCAAACGAAACGGTACAAACTCACACTCTTCACAAGCATAAAGAATCTGATTAAAATCTATATACATTAATTAAATTAGCAAATGACACACATTACGGCGTAAGTAGTACCAAACCGTAGTACCGAAAACCGCCAAGATGGGAAATTATTAAATACACATTTTTCTTCTGGTAATAAGCTTTAAGTTTACTTCCAATTGGCAAGGCGTTAGGGACCCATTCTATACTTAAATACTGAAAAGCTAATATTTTTTACCGCCAATGACTCATGAGCAACCATCAACTCAATAAGTTATTTTAAAAAATCATTTACAAATCTGAAATGTATCTCGCCATTTTGAAACACACATTTATGCTTTCGCATGTAGTCCATCAACTCAGCAATGTCAGTTTTTTATACTCAGGTACTTCCAAATCTTAAGAATAATTTCTCCACTGGAAGGTTCTATCCTCTGAATTTTACCCATCTGGGGGAATCCCCAGATCCCGCAAATCGCTTCTTCCTGCCAACAGTACTTACTCCACGCACCATTGTACATGCAGTTCCATTAGTGGCAAAAACAGAAGGGATACACGCGCACATAATTAGCAGATGCCTCGGCTTTTGCATGACAACAAGAATAATTCAAAAAT
The DNA here is from genome assembly GCA_034700605.1 of Willowsia nigromaculata. Taxonomy (NCBI): domain Eukaryota; kingdom Metazoa; phylum Arthropoda; class Collembola; order Entomobryomorpha; family Entomobryidae; genus Willowsia; species Willowsia nigromaculata. The sequence continues at coordinate 5,100 of JAQIXX010007892.1, read as the reverse complement.
TACTATAGCATTTCATGAAGCTTGACTGAAGTTTAAATTTGATTTACTTTAAGTTGCATATATGTTTTGCTCGTGACTAATATCTGCATAGTTCATTGATAACTGCAGCTCAGGATCAAAAATTAATGTAAACCAGTTTTAAAGAGTACTGCTCACTCATTGGATAATGGTTGAGCACGCATATACGAGCAAGCACGATATTACAATCATTCCATATTATATGCATATAGTTATGTATTAGTACATGCAAACGTATGTATAATAGTAGCCGTCAAGCTAAGATTGTCATTTTGTAGCTGATGCTGAGTAAAATTTTAACCCCTTTTTATGCGTCTTTTTATGACCAAACGAACAGTGGTGTGATGACGGTAAGTTAATTTTTAAGTAATATGCCTGATGCACCACCACCTATGCGATCATCATTCGCTTAATTATTACACATTTTGGCAAAAAATTTCCACAAGCATTATGCATTTTGCCATATAAGGCAGTAATCCTCTATTTTGTTTTTGTCGACCTGTAATCCAAATACAATAGTAAAACAGCAGAAATTAAACCAGATGAAAAGAGGGCTGAAACATACACGCAACATAAATACACACAACTACAACGTTAAAATAAATATAAGTTTAGGTGTACTTACTATAGATTTCACAGTGTCCACGATAATAATAACTCACTTAGATATACAAAATTTGTAAATTTGGTGAAGCACTGGGTTGTGATTGATGGCGACTTGAAAATGATACCTATTCCACTAGTAATTATTAAAAGTAAAAATAGCTAAACTTAACTTAAATAACTTAAATAGGCATTCCCAATACACATTGGAAACGAACTTGCATGTATACTATTGCGAAAATTTTGCAAAATGTTTCCACTATGTATGCGCACTGATGCAACTTGCAATATACGTACGTATGTGCTTGCCATCATATGAATTGCCTGTAATCATAGTCATCGTCCTCTCCGCTAATCATTATCAGATCACATGAAGCCAAATTAGTTAGTAATACCTGCAATGATGAAAAACATTGGTAAATGCTTAACTATGAATAACAACTGATACATCTGTAGAAATGTACGCTACAAATGCATATAATGCAAATCTGGAGGTCAAGGTGAATAATATTTTATACAAATGCATTATGACAAAGTTTTAAGAACCTTTTAGCCAAACTTGAATATACAGGGAGATCGTCTTTTTGCGCATAATTATAGTTTACTTTTAAAACTTTTATGATGAAATCAACTAACGCAGAACTATTAGGTAAATGTATGTAACCTCAACTTTAGCTTTCTAATGTTCAATGTAATTCCATATCAATAAATCCATTACTTACTTGTATATTATATGCAACTACATACATCAATTTAAAGAGCTCATGCTGGTCTGCCAATATTTGCAATTGCATTTAACACCAATGTAGGAAAACATACCAAATGCGTAGCAATCCCTAATCAAACAGAAAATAAAGTGCATACATTAGCAAGCTTAACGCTGAGTAATTTGGGATCGCTTGTTGACGAACATCCTATCATTAATCACATGCAGTTGACTCATGGATACACGGACTTTGTAAAATCTGTTTCTTGTCATTATCGCGAACTTTAAAGATATACTACTGAACTGCAAAGACGTCACCTCATGATCTAATCATGTGGATAGGCGTGCGCAAGCACTCCTTCTCAACCAATCGTTACATTGTTCCGAGATCTTCCTCGCAGTAACATCCCCAATAAGAGCAATAAAAAGGCGACCTTTTTCTATCATTTTAAGAAAAAGCAGCAGCAGCTGAAGACGATAAAATGGCTCGAACAAACAGAAACCTGAATTCCAAAGTTCCCCGTAAACAGTTGCCTACAAGAAAATTCCCACGTCAGTTAATAGCTGCATCTATGGGAAGAGTAAAAAAGCGTTCTAAAGCAGGAACAAAGGCTCTCCTGGAAATCCGACGTCTCCAGAAAACCACAGAACTACTCATCCCGAAACTACCCTTTCAGCGTGTTGTAAAAGAAATAGCTGGAAGCGTTTGTGGCGATTACCGTGTTCAATCTGCTGCTCTTGGAGGAATTCAAGAAGCAGCTGAAGCTTATATTATTCAACTATTCGAATATACAAACTTATGTGCAATCCATGCAAATAGAGCAACTATTCAGCCCGGAGATCTTCAATTAGCTTCTCGTCTTCGGGGTAAAATGAAACTACCCATGACGTAAAAGAGAATACACACCCCCAAGGTATGTTGAACAGTTATTTAAAACAATGCAAGTTAAAATATTTTATTTACCTTTTCAATGTACAGTACATACTTGAATCGATTTGATCTTTATTTAGGTGGCAGAAAATTTGGAACGTTTCAAAACTACATTACAATGTATAAAGGAGCAACCCAGCACAACAACCACTACAACTTAATTGGCTAATTAAACTTAAATCAAAATTAAAATAAAGACATCCTATGTTCATTATTATTAACCTGAAAGAGAATTAGATTCAATGGGAATATGACCCTACTCAATCAAATCCAAAAACATTAAACAATAAATCATGTTTATTATGACATCGGGGCAAAATGATACTACAACCAGTCATTTCATTAACGTTACTTAACAGCAAAATATTAATCTAAACGTACTCGCTTTCAACCATTACTATCTCTTGCTGAACCTTCCATTGTTGTATATGAACAAAATAATAAATCATATTTATAACAGAAACGAATTCAGTACAAATGTCAATTATTAAACATATTGAGTAGATCTCTTATCTTTTCAGACGATGCTCTTTTCGTGTTGACTTTGACAGTTTTCTTGCTGCGCATCGCAATCACAAACAAAGGCATATGACAAAGAATGCTTATAACTATAGCAGAATCAAGGTTAGGCATTGACTCTAATCCAGAAAAAGTAAGCCTTTTCAACTGCATTGCTCTGAAAAATACTGGATTAGTTGGATCATCTCCTTGAAAGCTGGTTATGTCCAGATTGACGCATGAAATGAATGACATCGTCTCAAGACATTTTAACTGTACCCAAATTTGTGAGATTTCGTGATTAGATCCAGACCATCCACAAACTGAAAGCTTCTTGATGTTACGACAGGAGGTTGAAAGCTGAGGAAACAACGTCAGGCCTGGCTTTTCAAAATCGAACGACAAGTTTACATCTTCCACTTTCTCACGTTCAATTCCAGCGAAGAAAAAATTAAACATGTCTCGTACGGTTGACTCTTCAAAGGTAAGTTCTAAACGCTTCAGAGTTCGCCATAAGGGTCTTTCCAAGTTTTCTGGGATATCCCAAACTGGATGCTCACATTTCGCTCCATCATCGATGCAAATCCCTTCTAAATTGGAAAAATCGATCCCAACTGCTGGTCCATGGAAATTACGCAATGAAACAACTACTTTCTCCAAGTCTCCAATTCCGACATTCCCTAAAGCCAGCATTTGACGAATGAGTAATGCATTGACATTAAGCAGTTTAACATCGTGAGCTGCACAAGCAGTGACGAGACCAAGAAAGTCATTCCCCATATTACGATAGACTAACTGAGCATCAGGAACATTACCAAGATCATAAACCTGCAAGCAGCTTTTCGGTGAAGTCCTTAAAAAATTGCTAACTGAACTAAAAAATCCCCCAGAAGGTAATAATTCTGTAACTCGTTCCTCATACCAATACCCTCTCCTCACCACATGCACTGTTGGGTGCAGCAAACAAACTAACGTAGGTAATGCTTTTTCAATCAATTTCCAAATCCAACAAACAGAATCTAACCCACCAGTGCAGTAATACGCCTTCACTTCTAACTTCCTCAGTCGGTTTAAAAACGTATATTGTTCTATACCCTGGTCTTTTACATTCTCATCAAGTAAGTCAATCGTTAATCTTTCTAAAGCTGTCAAATCGTTCAACAAAGCAAGCTTATCACCAACTTTAATAGAAGCAATGTGAAGCTCTTTTACGTGACTACCAAAAGTACTTATAAAAGAAGGAACTAATGCGGATGAAAAATTCATAAATGAGTATCCGCTAGAAGGGATTACAAAGCTAAGCTTCATAAATTCTGCTAAACTATCTACATTAAATTGAATTAAGCGATTGCATGACGGTTTTGAAAGAAGAAAATCTTCAGCAATGCGTTTAAAGCGTTTGTCCACACTCCTCAATGAAAGCACGTCCTCAAACGGAAGTTTCGGCAGTATGTTGCTGTAAATCTGTTAAAATTCATTTGTTAATACATACTCACCATTTAAAAATCCAAGCCTTCAGTTTTTTCTGAACTGTTTACGTACCACCTCGTCGGATAATTTTGAAAAATTCATTCTGCTGACTCCGTCGCTAAAAGATCCCGTGGAAGGGGTTTCCGCATGCTTTTCCAGAGGTACAGAAACTGAGGCTGAGGCGCGCGACAATCAATCATTTTTCGCTTCACTTCCTTTCCAACCGCATTTCCCTTCGTTGGATGCATTTTTTCACTCAAAAGCAAGCAGCAGTTCAAGCACCAACCAACACACAACGAATGAAGAGAAGTTACTTAATGCAACCAATTTTTTATCCTTCTCCGTCTCGCCAGTTCTTTCAAAACCTCTGTGTCAAGTTCCACCCAAAAATGGATGCCTTCGGTAGCCCATCCGTTAGTGAAGTTGATTTTAATTGTGAGGAGGAGATTTTGCTCCCATCAATTAACCTAGAAGAAGCGTCAAAAGAAGATATAATTGAAGCATATTCTGACCTCATCAACAACCTAAGCACTAATTCATCCCTTTTATCAGTGCGCGAGAAGTCTGACTTGTTGACCCCAAATATTAGTCAGGCAGCAAACCTAGCAAAGAAGATTGATGGTGAGATTGAGAGTTTAGAGGAGTCGTCATCCATTGTGGCATCTTTCAACGCACTCCAAAGTGCCTGTGAACACACCAAAATCGCTGCCACAAACCTTAAACTGACTTCTATCTGCGCAGAGGACGCTGCATCAAAGATAATGTTTGACAAGTTCTTAAATGCTCTGGTAAGTGCTTACTTATTTGCTACTTCTGCTTGCTGTGTAAATTGAATAAACAATCATAAATCATGTTTACATTCCTTTGCAGAGGG